>JUDZ01009361.1:0-20297 GCA_000812845.1 Stagonosporopsis tanaceti | reverse complement strand
GTCATTGCCATCTCTTTACAAACCCCTGTCATCGCATTTGCATCGTCGACATCACATCTGCTTCACAACCGATCACCTTGCGCTTCGGCAAGCCCTGCACCTATGGTCATGCCGTGTTGCATGCGCCAAGGGCTTTCCGGATGGTACGGCTATAGTATGCAGTATCAATAGCATCGGTAGACGATCTTCAGCAGTCGTGGATGTAATTGAGCGAGATCATTGCGTTGGATCTGAGAAAGGCAGACTCGGGTCATCTTCGACATAGTCTTGATCGACAGTAGAAGGCTTCCAGGGGAGTGTGTCCTGGATAGGGCCTGAAAGAGACCCATGGATAGCCTGCCGTTGGGCTTTGCTGGCGCGTCATTCGATAATCGCTTATTTACCAGCCATCTGTTTACGAGACGTCATTCGAAGGCAGGAATGCGGTCGTAATACCATCTTGCCCGATAGTGGCATGGTTTTGGACTTCTCGCTGTCCTGATGTTCTAGGTCGCGAGAATCAGGTGAGAGCTGTGGGGAGCGCAAAGATGCCAGAAATGGCACCATGCCTGCCATGCATCAAGGTCCTTGTGCAACGCAGTCGCAAAACAGCCCTCGGCCTGCGAACACAACAATTCCTTGATTCTGCTCTCTTTGGACTTGCTGTCAAGCATGTCTGAACGCCACAGACCAGGGCTCATAGCAAGGGGTGTGGTGTGGCGCATCCCTTTGTCTTGCCCTTGTGCAAGGGGTGCGCCTCCCTGACGCTCTTGTCATTGTTCCTGGGAAGGCTGATATCCCCCAAATTCTCTTGTGGATTCGATGGCATCGATGTTCAGCGTCACACTATACCTGCGGTCTTTCGCATCCATCTTGCTTCGGTTCGGACAACGTTCTCACGAGCTTGAACGCGCAGGACGCCATGATCAACTTCCTAACAGGAAAGAGGAAGGTCGGCGAAGGAGCGCGTTGTGCTTCCACAGCGGTCGGCCACCAGCCCAGTGGGACCAGACAGCACACGATGGCTCATGCTATAACAGACAGCGCCACGTTTCATCCGACAGTGTCGCAAGCTGAACGTCTTAACAACCGAGAGAGGGCTGAGAGGCTGGAGGCAGCTGTCGCTGAGAAGCTGGGATGCCGCTGACTTCGCTGCCTGGGTTGCTCACTCTGAGGCTCTGTGGAGTACCCTGATGAGAATCGACTCGGATGATATCTGCTGCGTCTCTCGCCGATGTTCTCGCGCAAAAGGATTCTTTGCAGCTCGGCTCGCGGTCGTCCTCCGGCGTGTACCTTCAGCATTGGCCCTCGGGGGCAAGCAGAGCTTGATTGCTTCGACCCACCTCAGCTCGACCAGTGAGCGCCCCTACTGCGTGCAATCGTTTCAGGAGCACGAGCTAAACCTAGAAACAACAAACCAAGTGTTTGAGCAGTGCGATATGCTGCATGTTACCGAGTCCGTTGCCGCATCTCTGTCGGCCTTGAGATTGTTTCCGAAACATCGCAAACTCCTGCAACATTGCCAAACACTTGAGAGCATAGCTGCTGAGATGATCTCGAGCTTCGCAGTGGTAACACAGATCGGGAGAAATTTGAGGCCAGGATTCCTTTCTCCAGCAACAGAAAAGTGGTCGAAGTCATCAAGAGCTTACGAGGCCTCTCCAACGAGGAAATTGATCTCGAGATCACGCCCGAGCATCATCCACGTGCTCGAGATTTGCTGCCGGACTGGACTGCTTCTTTATGATTGGCGATGTCTGATCAGGACTCCGGAGCAGCCGATGAGTACAGTGGTCCTTCAGCATAAACAACTCGCCAGCCAGCTGCCAGACATCTCTTCGTAATGTTGTCTTGAGTCTGACAAAAGCACGACATTTTCAAGCTTGATGGAGCTCGAAGGTGCATCAACGGAGCTGTTTGTCAGCTAGTTCAATGCGACACGTCGCAGAGAGCTCCGCTCAAGGCCAAGAAGCCAACGATCATCATGCTGGAAGTGCTTCTGGCCAACAGTGTGCATCGCGGCCTCATTTCGTGGCGCCGAGCCGCTCACTGAGATGCGAACATATGGCATTATCCCAACAATGGGTCTTGTCTGCTCTTAACGGAGAGTTTTGTAGTGCCGATCCATGAGGACGTGTCGTGTTGCTGCCTACTTGAACCAACGCACCGGCTCCCAAGATTTAAGGATCGAAAGCGGCAGTCGGAATCACCGCAGTGCTCTTCCGAGTGGGCTTGATAAGCATGGGTGCTCTGTGTTACTGGAAGCGGGAAGGTACCTCGTCGTGCGTGCCTTCCTATCAGGCGTAAGGGAGCGAGGGTCTTCCCGCCTGCTCGTTCGTCACCAACATGTACAAGCTCAGGCGTGCTTGCTCTGAGCTGGAGTGCCCCTCAAACTCAAGGCTTCATCTGATCTCAATTCCGTCCTCGTATGTTATTACCATTGTAGCGTCGGCGGTCGATATCGAAACGGGCGGGGTTGTTCATCGGCGCTGCACGAATCCACGTCCATCCTCACTTATCCTGATCTAGCGGAGCAATCTCGACGCTAATCTCCTTCCCACTTCTCAGTATTGCCTCGAGTCGTGTCTGGGACGGTCGGCGGGGAAGCTCGATGCTCGATGGGGGAACGCTTTGGTCTACATGAGGAACGCGAGGTGGGGCGGCCATGGTGCCGGCTGCAACAATCATCAGCTCAGACACACAGACTCGATGCAAATACCTCCATCGGAGCTGGAGCTCTTGCAGAGGCATTAGTTTTCGAGTACCTGAAGATGGCGCACAACGCGGTGCACAACGCGCGTTGTTGTGGTCTCTGCATGGGCTGCAGGAGACTTCTGCGCCGCACCAAACTTCGACATTGTGCATTTGTCCCAAACCTAGGACACGGAGAGGTAATACAGCTCTCACCCCTATCCGTAGTAGAAGATCAATTCTCGATCCACATGTCGTATATTCTCGTTCGCCGAAGGCGACGGCGAATCTGGTGGCTGCGGATGGGCTTCGAATTAACTCGGGGATGTCTTCTGCAGGGACAAGGATGCAGAAACATCGTTAGATTGCACAAGATGCAAATAACAGATGATAGAGACGGCGGTACGATGTGTTGGCGCAGGGTGGTATTTGGGGGCGGTGTTGTGGTTCAGTGAAGCTCCTGGTACACCACCAAGGCCACTAGCACACCAACAGACTACAGACGTCAATGCAGATTCTGGGTTGAGAGCAACAACAGCATTCAGTGCTCTCAGGTATCTTGAGAGTGCTCACACTCAGCAATTCACGCACAATGGACTTGTTCAGATGGACGCATTGCAGGAGACAAATCAGGTAGGGGGCGCGTTCGACGTGGAAGGTCGACGCAGGAAGCAAAGAGATGCATTCTATCAACCAGACGGCATCAAAAGCCTTCGATCAGCTTTGCGAGGCTCAGGCCTTCAGCAGCCGACCCCTCAAAAAGTGCTCAGCCCGCCAGAGACTATCGCCGCTGCTCCAATTACCCATCCTCAAGCTCCAGGCCCCGACTACAACTCTGGAACGCAACAAAGAGAGAAAGAACGCCGAATACATCTTATCCCAAGGTCGGGCCCCACCACGCCCGAGCCAGTCGTCCACTCCTCATTGTGAAGGACGTCCTCCCTCGGGTCTGGAAGTACACCGTTGGGTTGAGATCACCGCCTACCTCCCTCGCCTACTCCTTCTCAGCTTCGGCTTTGGCAGCCAAGAGATCGAGGATGGTGAGAACGTCTTGCTTCGTCGTCGTTGGCCCTTTGCCATGGTCAGCAGCGGCAGGCTCTTGCGCTTCGATGGCCTTGGTGAAGCGACGGCCTCTCTCTGCCACCTCTTCTTCCCAGGCGGTGTCGGCGTTTTGGCGCCTCTGGCGCTCCAGTTCTCGCCGTTGCTGCTGCTGCTATTGTTGCTGCTGCTGCTGTTGTTGCTGCTGCTGCTGTTGTTGCTGCTCCTGCCTCTCCTTCTCCTCCCGGCGGGCACGGAAGAAGTTGGCGACTGCAGCGAGCAGTGCCCAGCGGGCGGCGACGACGTAGACCACGAGGGTCCCGGCAAAGAACGTGAGCATGAGCATCACGAAGATTCCCACCTTGGAGGCGGTGGTGACGGCGGCTTCGGAGGGCATGGTGAAGTCTCCAACAGAAACTGCGCGGAGACCGAGGAGGAGATGACAGCAGCTTGAAGTGCTGCAGAGAGTGACGGAAGAAGAGGATTCTTAGATGAAAAAAGAGCTTTGGTGTTGTGATGAGGTGATCGTATGGTGAGAGCTATGAGAAGCACGATTGAGTCAGCCAGTGCCAGCGGCTTTGACCATGCCGTATTGGTCCTTCGCCTTCACCCAGAGTCGAAACCACAGCTATTCTGGGGGTGGTCATTACAACAGTAAAGAGACTGAAGTACGAACTGCGCTCCAAGCAGGGATGGCTTCAGTCTTCCTTCAATCATGGCTGCTGTGCTATGATATCACGGTATTAGCAAGTTTCAAGAGCGTCAACACTTTCATCCAAACATAGCGTTACTTCGGAGGCATTTGGGTTAAGAGCATGCTTGCATTGAACACTGTAGGAGCTATTGGGTGGCTTCATTGTGCAGACGAGCTTTTGTCTTTTTCTGTACGCCAACGACGTTGGGACTTCCTCGCCTGTGAACGGCTGATTAAAAACGTGGCAGCACCTCAATCCGTATGGTCAGGCTTATCCCAAGGTATGCTGATATCTCACTGCGCCCCAAGGCTGTAACGCGCGACCAGGTCGGCCAGCAGCACCTCTAGCGGCTCGTGCTTGATGAACAGGCCAGCCGTGGGATGACCAGCCGTTACTTGGTCAAAACGATCCTCTGCAATCAGCATCTCCTGCCAGGCAGCCGCACGAGGGAAGACAGCAAGCACCTTGTTCCAGTCGCGCCAATGTTCGTCGTCCATTGGAATCTTGACCGCGTAGTAGACATTGGCGATCACATTGTCGGCGTAGGCAAGAGTGTGGAGCTCATGGCCCATGAACTGGTCGAGCCAGACGAGGATGGGTCTCAAGAGATCTGTGTTTGCTCTGCACTGGTTGCGTATCATTTGAAGGGGACCAAGGAGAACTAGACGCTGTGGTGTCTGTAATGCATCAGTAGCTGGAGGTGCGCAACAACTGTAAAACCTTACTCCAGGCGGCGGTACGATGGCTCGGATCCACGGAGTAGTAGAGCGTTCATCCGATAGAAGAGAAAGCTGTACAGATCGACCTGGAGACACAGGTTGAAACGTGGGGTAAACGGTGGGAGCACGTGCTGCTTGCTTCGGTGTAGGGGACAGAGCAAAATCCTCAGTTGGCATGTTCGAGAATGCATGCTGTTGTACAAATGCACGCTCGGCGAATTCAACTGGAAGGCGTGGCAGACCACCTTGCACATGGCTGTCAGAGCCCGGAATATTGCCTAGCACGTGGTTGTGATAGTTGCTTGCAAGAGCACCCATCCCGGGCCCAGGAAGATGTTGGGCGGGACTTCTATCAGGTTCGATGAGGATTCCACTGCCATGGTTGTTGTGCCTGTTTGCTGGTGCTTGCATGGAAGTTATTGTAGCACGTGTGTCTTGCTCGAAGTAGCTCGGAGGTGGAGTTGCGATCGGGGCCTCGGTGGGCGCAAAGTTGCGAGCATGGAAGAAGCGCTCACCAATTCCAGGCGCGAGTTGGCGGTTCTCGAAGTGTGCGAAGGCTTCGAAAGTGTCGGCGACGGGAGACGGAGGAGAAGATAAATGTGCGGCTGCTGCAGAGTGCGGCTTTGGGGTGGTGGAATCAGACCGATCAAACATTATGACAAGTATCGCGTTGACTTGAAAAGGTGATCAGAGTGGGTTTTGTACAACGAGGAGGGTAGAGAGGGTATGGAGACAGCTCAGCTTGGCTTACCGAGTTTGTGTGTAGGTAGTATGCGCATTCACTTGAAATCCAACAGCTTCGCTGTGCGGCGCTCAACTCCATTCGTACGGTTAGTGCAACTCAGCGCAAAAATTGAGTCTCTGGTTTTCTATCACGGGGAACGCTGCCCGACAAATGAGAAGGCAGTAGCTGTCCAGAGATCACATGCTGCCATCTGCTGTTCTTGAATCTCACGCCGAATTATATAGCAAAGATGAAAGCAAAGCTTTTGTGTTCATTTGGGCGTCATGAGATATCGAAGTCACGACTGTTTCGAAGTCGTTTGAAAAGAAATTGAGAATTCACCTCCATCCACCTCAGCGACACTCTTCTCAGTTGCGTCCCCACGCGGCTACCTCCATGGTCTTCTTCTCCTTCCTCTCCTTCTCCGCCAGCTCTTCCATCCTCTCCGCCTCCTGAGCACGCTCCAACTCCACCTTCTTCTTCCTCTGGTGCTCGCTGCCCACGCCCTGATCACGCGGTGGCGGCCCGATAGGTCGGACCATACGCTCTATGAGGTGGACGCGTGTCTGCTCTCTCGTCTTTCCGCAACCGATGGCTGCATACTGCAGCAGAGACGGATGGCCGATGAAGGAGGTGAGCGTATCACGGTGGATGTTGCTCAAAAACTCGTGGCTCTGCGTGTCGGCACTGCCAGTGCCTATGTAACGCGCCTGGAGCGCTTCGAGGTCACGTGAAGCCCGCAGATTGTGCGCCATCTTGTAGATTGAGGGTCTTTGATTTGCTGTGTTAGCATCTTTGTTTCTGTGGGCTTGATGGTGTCGCGGGTAACATCTCAAAAGGCTGGAGTGAGAGCGCAGCATTGTAGGTGTCAGAGCAGCACGCGATGGCACACTTACTGGTGATGATGGTGATTTGAGTATTTGAGGCAGGTGTAAAGCGAGTTGCTGTGTGTTTTTGAGAACTGCGAGGAGGAGCAGTGAGCTTTATGAGCTTGGAGTAAACAGTAAGTGGGGACGCGAAGGCAACAAACCTGGTCCGTGCCAAATCACGTACTCACGGTGACTTTCACTCACATTGTGCAGCCTGATTGGCTCTTTGCAGGTTTGAACACGATTTATGCTTGGTAACCGAGTCGAGGTCAGGCTGGGGTAGGCCTTCCAGGTCATCAATCCAACACGAAGGGGCACTGATTCACGAGCTTGAATGGTGTTCAAGAACAGAGATATCGATCACAATACGTCGAAGGCCACCATAGACAACGTTAGATTGGTAAATTTGGGGGCAACTGATTCTTCTATCGCTGTGAGAGAGTGGAAATGAAGCCGTACGTGATCACGATCCTTGAACAATGTTCTTTCTAGTATTCATTTTTCTTCACGCAATCTTGCCGCCTCCAAAAACGAGCCCAAGGTCGTTGCTTTGCTCGAAAGCTTTTCTCTCTCTCGCACTTCTTGCTTGTAGATGCGCAGTGATCGTGCAAGAGCTGAAGAACCAACGAGAACATTGACTAGTGGAAGAAGCGGTACTTCCGGTGCCACTGTCATGTGAGAAACCACCGCTGGAGACGAGAACGATCGATAGAACGTCGGCGCCCGCGGTTCGTGTGATGTATGTGAGAGGGCTGGACGGTGCGGGGAAGGCAAGACTACCGGTAGTGGCGGCGCGAGATGAGGATGTGGGCTCAACGGGGAAGAGACTGAGCGCTGGCCGATGCTACTGGCAACCGTTACTATACTTCCAGGTCGTTGTGGCGTCCAAGTGTTCATTTCGCTGTACGTCGAAGAAGGTAACAGAGGCGCGGTGGTGCTCACACTGAGATTGCGACGCCGTGCCCGGCGGTTGCTGATGGGATCTCGAGTTGTGAGTGAACTCCATCTAAGGCCGATTCGAGCTCTTGGTCGGCTTTCAAGAGTTTGTAAAGGTATGAGACCCAGTTCCTCCAGTCTCTCCTGGAAGAGGCGATCTTGATAGCGCTCCCGTTCGTCATCGGTCATTGGGCGCTGTCTCCTGCGATAACGGGTTCTGGTGTACCATGCGTACAAGGCAGCACCAGCTGCGACCAAGAGGAGAACCGCGATGGGGATCAAGACTCCTTCAACGATAGATTTCCAGTGCTTGTGGGCCCTGTTCGCCGTTAGCCTCTGTCTCCTATCAGATCTTCGTACACATGGTACCTACCAGCTCTCAGAAGCTTCCTTGCTCATCTGTGACTCTTCAATGGCTGGTGGTGATGACTGGGTTGGGGCGGTAGCAAGTGTGGACCTGATTGGGGCGGTAGCACGTGTGGAACTAGCTGTAGCTACAGCTGTCCTCACGGTAGAAGTGCGGGTCGGCGTGCTAGTTGTAAGGGCGATCGAGGACACTGTGACGTAGGGGCTCTGTACGCCACAAAGCCCTCCGTAATAACGTTCAACTAATGCCTCATCTCCATGTTCGCAGTCGTGACCACATATCTCTCCAATGTCGTTCAGGCTCCTGAGCCCTTGGTTGTTGCAAAAGCAGCCAATGTATGTGGCATAGTCGATGGTTTCGACTTCTGCAGTTGGTGTTAGGCAAAAGTTGACTACTTCCAAGAGGGCCGAGCAGCTCCTGGCGCAGTTGGGCAGTAGTGCCAGGTCAAAAAAAGGCCGATTGGTCGGTGGGAGAGCGCTCGCGGTGCTCATGATCGTGATGAGGATAGTGAGCGATAGAAGATGCATGCTTGCTCGATCGTTCTGGGTTGAGACTTAGCTAGGTTGAATTCTGCAATGGGTGTGCTGGTGATTGACTGCAAGGCGATTTCGTGGCCACGAGGCAGACGGCTGCAGCTGTTCACCAGACATTGCGCTAGCGCGCGGGCCCACTCTTACTCCAGGCAGTCCTACTGAATTCACTCTGCAGGCTCGAGCATGCATCATGGTTGGCTGTATTGGTACTTTTACGGCTCTGATCTTCTTGTGGATCAACATCGATACTGTCTTGAAGCTGGTAAATTGGCACTGGTAGCATTGGGGCATCTTGCAGCGTTCGAGTCGAAGTGCTCTCCTACTCTCTCCTGACCTCGAGGATGCAGGTACGTGTATGGATCAGCTACTCTAGAAACCTTGTGTAAGCAGTATAGGGTCCTCTCAGGACGTAAGAAACCTGTTCACTGCACGCCCACCGACTCGCCCTGGTTTTCTTTTCCTCGCGTCACAATGGCTGGATCATCGCTTGAGGACACACTTGTGCACGAAAAGGTAAGTTATTGTTACTGTCACTCTCATATGTGCTTGAACAGTCACACAAGTCATATTTCCTTGACCCACTGCCCTCATACATACTCTTCGTTCCGCTACAATGTACCATATTAGCTTAAAGTTGCCCTTACCCTGTTATAATGCTTACTAAATGCTTCCAGTACCCATACCGTGACTGTCCTCTTTTTCATCAACCAAGTTCTTCCGCATGACGGCGTCCATCTGCTTCACTCAGGCCTTCACTCCGGTCAAAAAGTGTTGTCGACACTCTTCCTCAAGCCACAAAATTGTCCACGGGGTAGGCTGCCGCCTTACTTCTGTGTGAACAGAGGAAGGTAATCGCAACAGAAAGATACGATACCAGACTTGTGCCGCTTCTGTCATGAGCAGGGCTTTGCTCCTTCGCTTTGCCATCATCGGGAAGTCCGAGTATGCCCAAACTCAGTATTCGCAACTTGGTTTGAAGCAAGCACAGCGTTGCGAGAAAGCCAGATGGGACCTGATAGCATGTGAGGTCGAGGTTGGTGACAACGGAGATAGCTACCTACACATATCATAATCAGCGCGCAACAGCCCAAGCCAGCAACAAGTGTTACCATCTACCGCCGAAACTTCAAAGTCTCTCCTGTTCTTCACGTAAGCGGTGCTGCCACCGGAGATGCAAACCGATCGTTTTGACTAAGCGTTAAGGGGCACAGTATTAGGGCGCCATTCAACAGGTAAGGTCGTTTAGCGATGAACTTTTTATATAAAACTATCATTCTCAAATCAGCCACAGTTGATGGTATAGGCCCCATAAGCCTGAACAGGTGGTGCTGCACATCCAACAGAGTTGCCCACAGCCACGCCATTGAAAGGAAATCCATGATACTGGTTCGAGAGGGTAACTCCGCAACCTTGGTCTTTGAATAGTTGAATATAGCATCCTGGAGCACCTGCCTTGGGTGGTACAGTCAAGCTTGCTGTTATTGCGCCTATGAAAGGCTGTAATATTTTAGCTGTATTCCTGAAGGCGTATTTAATAGGGTTACTCACGATGGAAGCAATGATGCATTGGCCTTCTGTAACAGTGGATGTCTTAGCGCCAGCAACTGAGCCATCAGAAGGAGGAGTCTGTCGAGCAAGCGTTAGTATGGCCGAAAAGCGGTGGGGATAGGTTGCGACCGACGGTGTTGGGGTCGGTACATGTGTAAGATGGGTACACGGTGACCAATGCCGAAGCTGGGCCACCAGCAGCCGGCTTGTTGCCTTTTTGAACGGCGCCACCCTTGGCGGGCGCTGCTAATGCGGAACTCAGAAGTGCGGCAGAGGCAGACAGGATCTGGGCTAAGTCAGGTTGATGGCGATGACGTAGTGGAACTGGAATACAAACAGCAAGTAGCTTCATGATGGTCACCAAGACGAGTTTTTGTTGGTTCGTGTTACTGTATAGGAGGATATGAAGTGATGCTGATGTTGGTGATGATAATTATGGGCTGCTTGTGTGGTACCTCTTGAGACTTATATAGCTGACGGGCAACCTGGAAAATGTCTATGAGAGATTTTGTCCAGACCGTGGTCCTATGGACGGCGAATTTATCTCGGACGAGTCCTCGTGTTAGTCCGATATCCTAATGGATATCCAGAATCCCATCAAGCCACCAAAAGCCGACACAACGGGTCTGGACTCCACGGGGTTGACATCCCCGAACGGGAGCTAGTAGGAACGCATGGCGCAAGAAGCTTCCTGTGGTTGGCATAACAGCCATGCGCGTCTGGCTGCAGAGTGCTTCAGGATCCAGCCAGTATGAGTATGGCACCCGCTAAAGGTAGCGCATCGCGTATATAAGTCATAATCTAGGGATGTTGGCGAGTGTAAGGCTGCAGATCTGGTACTTTCGTGGCGCAAAGTGATCGGCACATGTCGCTTCCTCGTTCCCATCCGGTACAGTTGACAGGCCATAGCTCCCTCGGGTAAGGGCTAAAGATGGGTACAATGTAGGAGCGTATAGAGCTAAGAGCTGAAGCTAGGGCTGGACCACCGCGACTGCCGACGATAGTCAGCTTTTGCGAGACTTGCGACCTGCGATCCACGGAACGACTCCTGTCGAGACCAGACGCTAAGCAAAAGCTTCGTCCGGTCGTCTACGCTCTGTGGCACTGTTCGTTTTGCGAATCGATTGCGACTTGCGTGCATACTGTACTCCAATGTTGTTGTCTCGCGATCAATGTGCTGAGCTTGGTAGTCCTCTCGAAGCTCGAGGCCGAAGGGGTAAGGAATGTGGCGTAATGCGGAAAGGTGGGGAAGCCCCAGATCACGCCGCCTCGCCGTTCGCGTTGTTAGGCATAGCGCTAAGACATACTTAGAGAACGAACAAAGCATTTCAGCACTGCTTGTTTCGAACATCATGCGCTTTTCAATGTCCATCCACCACTAGTTTTGCTCTGGATATAGCATTAGAGGAGGCAGACCTAGGTCCCAACCGGGCACTGTGTCCAATGGGATGGTGTTGCTCGTTCGATGCTTTGTAGCTCGGCACGACAATAGCTATTCTAGACTTTCGATGATGGAACTTTAGTATGCAGATGATCCGAGTCGGGACAAAGAGAGCTGCATGGTGTTAGCTTAAGGACCCCGTATCGCAGAATTGTAGTGCCTTCCCTTTCCCTCTTCCCTCAGCTGCCAGGCATGACCGCACGAGTCCTGCATCATGCTCTCTTTGGATATGCACATTGGATTACAAGTCACTGGAGCTACCTCTGCTGTTGTTCTTGTGAAGCTTATGTGTCTTCATCCTCGTTTCTGTGCCGAGAAGAAAGCCAAGGCCTCAAAAAGATAAGAGCAGACGACAGTACAAAAGCAAGGATTCAGCACCGCACATCCAGCGTCTCATATAATCCTGGATTCGAGGAACATTCTATGAACATCTATGAGAATGACACGCAGCGGCCACGCCAGTGCCGTTGCTCGCCATCACATGCCGGCCCACATGCCCGCGCGCACCAGCCACGTACTTCCCTTTCACCAAGGCAGAAAAGGAAAAACAAAAAGCAAAAAGATGGGAAGAAGAGGTTCTAAGCCTTGTAATCGAGGTCAAGCTTCGAACCGAAGACCAACAGTCACAACATCACAGTCACAGTGCAAGTTTGGACGTACCTGATACGTGCTCGGTATTTTAACGTGGGCGGCGCCACCGAGCCAAGACGGCTACTCACTAGATGAGAATACGTTTTTTTAACAGAAACATATAGACGGGATAGCTAAATTGTGAGGTTTTGATGATCGTGGGCGCAGTGATGGTGTGGGTCCACTGGCGCGTTGTTGTGAGCAACCTGTGGCTCAATTTGATAAGGAGCAAACAAACAGTGAGCAACAGCACGTGTTTGGGGAGGCTGCAATCTGGTCGAAGCTGACGCGCTGTTTCACCGCTGTGAAGACGAACCACGCAGGGCCAGCTTTGCACCACATGTCTTCTGAACCTCTGCAGTTCAGGGTCAGTTGTGACCAGTCACTGCTGCGATACCGACGACCTGGCCAGCATGCCATCCTACCAGAGTATGTGCTCGCAAGTATTTGGTTACGCTGCAAGATACATCACTTCGCGACGGTTAGCGGCATAGAACATGAAGTTATGGCCGTGCAATGAACCACCGTGGTTCAATGTTCAACAATCCAGCCACGGTAGAGCGCGTGAACAGTGCAATTCATTGCAGGCTATGACTTCCAGAACAAGTATCTATTTGCCAAATTGTGCTTGCCCACACCTTCTCGAGCTTGTACCCGCCATCGTAGCACTCCCCCTCTTGAATGTGTATCTTCAGCGGTACCATTTTTAGCTCTAAGGGCATCAATTCACCAAAACAGGACGTCGCAGAACAAGGTCGCGTGGCCCAAAGGCGAACACTAAATTCATCTCACATGCCATTCTGCGACGCTATCACAAGCAATCTCGCTCTGGCGCAAGATAAAAGTGGCTGCAGCGGCAACTCAGCTTGGTTCGCAATTGCAATTATATCTTCGCCCTTGCCAATCATGGCCAAACAATCGATGTGAAAGCATTTACTACCAAATACCAACAATGGCACCACCCTTACTTGTTCTTCAAGCTCCCAGTATCTTCACTTTGCTTGTGGACCATGTCGTCGTCCCTGCCCATAGTGGCGCGAATGATGGTGTGCAGGACGCCGTTGCCGTTGCGATTGCCGTTGCCGTTGATGGGGACGCTGATACGGACAAAACCCTTGCCCTTGCCTGCCGGCATCGCTGCCCAGTTGTTGGTTGCAAGATGCATAAATCTCAATGCGCGTGTTATGGCCGACTCGGCCGTGTCGGAACGAAATGGAATATGTCGTTGGTTCCCTATCATACGTTAGTAGAACTTCAAAAGCGAGAGGTAAACGCGTACTCACCAGATAGAACCGACACCTTGACCTCGTATTTGCCCGACGTGAAGTATTTGTAGTAAATGAAGTTCAATCTTTGGTAGGAAAGTCGCCAGAGACGCCCTTGGTGACCAGGAAGGCCTGGGAGGCTCCACAGAGATAGAGCTGACACCTGCGATATGACAAGAGTAGCTTCAAAGTGCCATGACGGGCCGAGCGCGAGGTGGAACTAATAACTGCATAAAGGTCGTTGTGGCCATTGAAAGCACCATGGCGAGCCGCGATCTGCACTTGTAAAGTGGTCCTTGGAGCCGGGTAGAGATATCAGATTTGATGTAGGACCTCGCCATCTAGTTCTGGAGCGCGATCTCGAGCGCGTCATAGAGAGAGCATCGAAATGGCTCATGGCGCATTTGGCGCGGTCGCTATCGAAGGCAAGTCATGCGACAAGGTTACCCATTGTAAGGGCCATCTATAGAAGCAAAACTGTAGGTCAGACAGGATGAACAAAGCTTCCGACACGTCTGATTGAAGGGAAACTTACACTTCTGTGAAAAGGGCAATGGGAAGATATGTGAGATTGATTGGGGAACAGACATCAGTGCAACGACAGGGGTCCGGTGCTGGCAACGGCGCGGGACGACGTCACTTAGGTTGTGCTAGCGCTACTTCATCGAAGCATCGCAGCCATTTCTCCGCCCATTGAAGATCCGCATTCTCCCTTTGGCGCCAAAACTGGCTCATCCGCCCGAGTAGCCACAGTAAAACCAAGTAAAATGCCGCGATCCCACTCAGAAACACCATAGATTCCACGAACGCTTAGCCAAACGAAGGCACGTACGAAGTCTGCAACGTCGCCTCCCTCGTGCTGCCTTGCAACTAAACATCTCCGGTGTCCCAATTCCGCAAAGACGTCCAAGAACCCGGAACTGGCTCCCCGGAGCCGAGATTCGTATTGAAAGCACAACGTATGTTCGAGCTCGCGGCATGGTCGTTCCTCCAGGATGCAGTGTTGCTGGAGCCATCCTTAAAGATGACGGATCAAGGGGCAGGGGCGAAGTTCTCGTCTGAGCGAGCGTCGTAGGTCTTGCTCGTTGTCAGGCCATACAAAGTAGCGACTAGAGATACAAGGAGTACTGCGATTGTGGTAACATGACAATAATGTGCCCTCAGTTCAAGCGACGGTCAGAAGATGATCTTGGAGAATCATTTCTTCTCTCATTTACGTGACCATGCGCCGGATTATCTAGAACATGCACTTGAGAAGCACTTCATGTCAATCGCGCAGTCGTTTCGATGTCCAATCTCGATGCTTTCGCTATGTCTCTGGGCAGTACTGCCTTTGCCTTGGTCATTTATGCTCGGAGGCGAAGACGAGGCCGCGTAATTTGGAGTCTGAGCATCACCCTCCACCTGCCTTGACCTTTCTTGGATTGACGATGGACACGAGAAAACACCACTTGGTATCTGATTGCTATTCTTGGTGCAAAGAGGTGGAGGCGATATTGACCGGAATCAGTGTTGGTCTTCACTGTGGATGTGTCCGTGAATTGACCGTGCTTAGATGACGTGGGAATAGAACCCATGGAGAAGCATGCTATGTACTCCACATCTAGAGGCCGTCTTAATGGTCTTATTCTCGGGAGCAATCCTTGAAGTTTGCTTTGTGTCGCCGAGTGCTGTGAGTTGCATTTTCCCCGGAGAGAATCTTGCAGTCCGTTGACAGACACGACCGAACTGCGGAAAGGCCTACCTGCTGTTACTCCTGAAACTACAATTATTGTATCTGAAGCTTTGATAATCTCTAGTCTATTTAGACACTACATGTAGAATGGAGATGATTTGGTGTCCAATTGCAGATCATCGCCACCTGGCACGTCGTTCCCGGATCGTTCGTCCACGATGCTCAGTCGTGTTTATTGAGTACCTAGGTTCCTTAAACGAGCTTCGAGATTGGCAGCCTCGAAACTATCTTTGAACATCAAGGGATCCCGGTTTCTCACGTCTGCGTGACCAAACCTTCAGAGCGAATCTTGTTCCGCACTACTGATCTTGCTATCTTCTTCTATAGCTGCGCGCAGTGCTTCTCTGCTATCCTTCGTCTCCTTTGACTCATATCCTGGTTCGAAGGCCTCTCTACAGTTCATTGTAGACAAAGCCCATGTCGGAGACTGCACCAAAAAACATTGCTCTGCTCTTGCTGAAATCCTTAGTCCGCCTGCGCCTCTGTGACTGTACGAATTGCAGCATGGGATGACAGTAGTAACCGGGCAAGGTGCAGCCTGCAAAATATTATTGCAAGCGGCTGCTCTACTGCTTTTAGCGGGCTCGCTGGCTGTTGTTCGCTTGCATTTGTGACGGCCGATGGTCTCCACTTTGGTGGTATGTTGCCCTTATGGTTGAACTGGAAATCTCTCATCATTGGACCAGCGATATATGCCCCTGGCGTATTGACTAGACCCATATGTGAAGATGTCCCTGATAATGGCACATAAACAGCCAGTGTCGATGCAGTGCTCGGTAATCGCAGAGACAAGGGTATGTATACTACGACTGGTGGTAGCCTCCTACCGCTGGGAGAAGGTGATGTCGTCCTAGATCTAGAGGCAGTTGGAGCTGGGCGTACAGGAATTTGTTTGCTCAAGAGAAGTTTTGCTCCCTCCCCGAACTGGCGAAATGGGTGTATATGCTGTGAAGGAGGGAGATGGGTTCCAATGGGACTAAGGGCCCTGCCCTTTGTTTAGACACTCATCAGTACCTTGGAGTGACTCGGAGACGTGCGCATTGCCCACCTTTTCCGCTTTGCTATACTTTGAAGAAGACAGGCTGCTATGTGTTGGAACAAAATGCTTAATCTCTTAGGACGCCGTGCTATGCCAGTAACTGACTCTCAAAGCGCAAGAAGCGTGCAAGTGAACAATTGTCAAAAAGGTATGTGGAGGGGGCAGGCGGCACATATGATGGGTGGGAAAGCAGAAGAGGGTCAGAGAAGATAATGCTATCGTACGACCCCTGTGCCTCGCAGATCCCCAAGGCCTTTGTTCCTAACCGTGAAATTCGACAACAGGGTCCACCAGATCAAGCTGAGATAGCTGAAAGTACTGGGTCGATAATTTTAAAGGGTTACCCTAACGTACCAACTTCTTCTAAAGCATGACCAAAACCACAAGGATACGGAAGTCCAGTGGAGAGGATACTCGCGCGACGGAGGAGAGGCAGTTGATGGGCTGATCAGGGGATGGTAACAACACAGCCGAGAATACCAACTGCAGACAACACAGCCATCGACCTACTAACCAACTCACCCACCTCTTACCTGCTTGCGCCATATCCCCTTTTTGGTCTTAGTGCCCTGATGAATGCTTTTGTCAAAGACTTCGCCTGTCCCGACAAACCCGCTCAGTTTGACGAATTGCTTGGCACAGATGCCATTCCATTTTCCTTTTCAATGCCAACCCTGACCCAAGGTTCGCTTGTCTTGTGTATTGTTCCCCCCGGAGGTTAAGTTCGACCGCCCAATCCGTAAAACACCGGACGCGAGCACGTGCGAGCGGGTTGACAAAGGCCTCGTCGAGCTGTTCGGTCGGAGGTGAAGGTTCTCTGTCAATGGGCTGAAATCAGTCGCAATGCACGATTTGATAGTGCATGTCGACCGGACACTCCTATTTGCTTCTGGTGTGGCCAGCACTATCTCGGTGATGATCAGACTCAGATGCTGTATCTTCCTTGACATCCATCGCCGAGAGAATGAACATACTCCAGGTTCGGCTTCGTCGACCCGTGATACACGTGGTGACCCGGATGAGGATACGATTTGCAGTGCGAACCATAGTCTTCTCTACCGAGGATGGGCTGTGAGCTGCATCCCGAGGCGCACGCCGTGGCCGCTTATCGTCATTGATATTCGGCATGACTAGCAGTGTAACAAGGAGTGACAGTAATGCTGTGCCCGCGAGGCAAAGATGGGAGTAGTCCAATGGTGTAGTGCAACCGTGCGAGGTTACCTGTGTGCCTCGCGTGCGAAGGTCGCCTGTAGCACCGAGATGATGAAGCACAAGCCAAGCACTGATCAATAGTTCGTTCGTGGGTCGAGGTATATACACCGAAATGATGCGCCGTGATGAGGCTGAGCCGGTTGTGTCGGTTGATCTGCGGTAGGGATGTCGTGTCTAGAGTCAGGCACCGCTCACCGCATTGAGAAACTGCGTCCACTTGTTGAACAGTGCTATTGTGCGTCAACTTCCCTCATTGAAGATGCGACACACCTTCACACTTCACGCAGCGCTGCTGCCTTTGTTCGTTAACTTTGCATGTCCACATAACCAACTTTTTTTTCTTCCTTTCCACTTCCTTGGCCTATCCTTATTTCACTCGCTTTCCAAACATTGTTTCAGCGATGAAACATCTTACCTTGTCGTTCATTTCATTGCTTCTGGCGCTGGCCGCCGTCCCAGTGTCAGCAGCCCGAGCCTGCAACAACGCCCCTGAACTATGCGACGTCTCGTACGATCAGATAACGCATCTCGGAGCGCATGACTCGCCATTCCTGCGCGATACCTCGACCGGGTTCTCTTCGTTCGGCAACCAGTTCTTCAACAGCACCGTGCAGCTCGATGCTGGTGTGCGGCTGCTTTCTGCACAGATCCACGTGGCGCAAAACAAGGGAACAGGCGCCAGGGAGATCCACCTGTGCCACACGTCATGCGGACTGTTCGATGTCGGAACGTTGCAGACATGGCTATGGGAAATTCATCTATGGATGGCAGCACACCCTACCGAAGTGGTAACGCTGATCTTGGTGAATATGGATGGCATCGGTGCTGTTGAGCTTGAGAGCGAATATGCGCGAGCAGATATTGCGCATTTTGGTTATGTGCCGCCAGACATCAGCAACCCTCCTCCACCATCCAGTGAATTCAAGAAGACTTGGCCGACCCTCGGAGAGATGATTGACAAGGGCGAGCGGCTCGTGACTTTCGTTCAGCCCTTGAACCCGGACAAGATGGAAGCGCCATACCTCCTCAACCAGTTCGACTTTGTCTGGGAGAACGCGTACGACGTGCGCAATGCTACGGACTTCGCCTGCAAGCCTGATCGCCCTTCCAACACAACCACAATTAACCAAGAGCGCGACTCTGGCAAGTTGATGCTGATGAATCACATGCTGTACTGGCAGCAAGCCATGGGCATCGAGGTCCCAGATATCCGCAACATCAACGATACAAACTCCTGGGACAGGACGGGCGGGCTCGGAGAACACATGACGAAATGCGGACAGGAGGTCGCGAAGCAGCCGAGTTTTGTACTGGTCGACTTCTTCAACGTTGGACCAGCCATCAAGGCAGTAGACATCTTTAACGGCGTAGATCAACCCGTTGGCCGAAAGAATGTGACGGACCAGGTCATCGAAGGAGGCGCGGGCACACGCTACTATACAAACGCTGGTGAGAGGTTGGACAGCAGTGCATGGATCGCGCTGGTCGTGATCATGCTGGGGATTGTCCTGTATACATGAATCGGCAGCAATATTAGAAATATAGAGGCGGAGAGGTATCGGCAGCACAGTTTCAATACATAACATGTACATGCAAAACTACGGTCACCAACGCTGCAGGAACCAAGTGATGTCTGGAAGGAATGCGCATTCTGCGGAGTTTGCGGAGGTGCCAAGGCGGATGTTTGCATTGTTTGCACCTGCGAGATGGAATTTGGCGAAAGTCGAGACAGCACCACCATGGTATTGCCACGAATATCGATGCCGGAAACATGACCCAACCGAGGACATACATACCGTCTCTAGCGCTCATACGCGCCCTCGCACGACCACAACCCCTTCGGTGCTGCTTCGCGCACCCTGTACCAGCGCGCTTCGTGCGCGGGAAGAAGACGAAGGCAGCCAAAGCGCGAGAAGCCGAGAAAGCTCGCCTGGCGTCCGAAGCCCGGAAAGAGAAACGTGCAGAAACGATTACCGAACGGCAAGAGCTCGATGCTCAAATAGAAGAGGAACAACGTGCGCTGGACATGATGAAGAAGGACAAAAGGCTCGGCGCCTTCGTAGGGCCGGTCTCAAAGCTCCTGGCTGACTTGAAGGACCCTAAAAAGATTGAAAAGTACTCTGTGCCCCCAGTCTTCAAGGAGGGCGAGGAACCTGATATCAAATTCTACGAGCTCGATCTAGACACCGGCAAGAAGCGCGAGGTCCACAAGATTGGCTCTGTCGCAGACCAAATCAAGGAACGAGAGACGCATTTTATGCTTGAAGAATCCCTCAAGAACCCCGACTATGACGATCGCGAATTGAATCGGCGCATGATGGACGGTCTGATTTCAGATCCGGCGTTCGCAGAGTTCACAGAGGATCTGAAAGAGATCAAAGCGAGCATCATGACAAAGGAGGAAGAGGATAGAGCGGTCGAGGAAGCTAATAGAGAGGCTCAGCCGGCGGTTGATGAGCTCACCGCCAACATACGCAAGGGGATCCAGGATTCCCTCACTTTGCTCATGAGCGATCCCGATATAGGGGATGAGAGAGCAGACCTACAAGCTGTGCTTGATATATTGCCCAACGTCGAGGACTTCGAGGACCCCGAGTTCGGAGTACTCATGGATCGGGCTACCGAAAGAGTGAATAGCAATCCCAAGCTGCAAGCCAAACTTGAGCAAGCCGGAAGGAGCCAAACACCAGAAGAAAAGGAACAATGGGAAGCTTTTCAAAAGCAGCTTGAGGAGATGACAACACCTCCAAATAAAGACGAGGGAGAGGATCTCCTGGACGACGACGAGGTCGAAGAACTCATGCTTGAGATGCGCGAGGTGATGAAGACGATCAATCTGGGAGGTGATGTTGACAAGCAGCTCAAGAAGCTTCTTG
>JUDZ01009360.1:0-20284 GCA_000812845.1 Stagonosporopsis tanaceti | reverse complement strand
AAGCTGCTCTGACATTCAGACACGCATCTGTATTCCATTTGCATTACTAGAGCAAGACGATCCAAGCATTGTGGTGAAGGAAGAAGGTAGGATAGCCCACCATCGACACCACCTTCTCGTCGCGCCCGGCCTCCAACTACGACTCACTGGTGCGACCGAAAAAGCACCAATTGAAATCGTGGTACGTTTGCCTTGTTGGTCCATGCCGTCGTGACATGAGCGCTGACTAGTCTGAGAAGTGAGTTCACTTTTCATTGACAGGAGCTTTCGTGAATCGGCAAGCTTGGTCTAGTTTGGCTACCTGGAATATGCTGCGGTTACTACTTGCAACTTAACTAAGCGATGTGATTGTCCACAAACCAGGTGAACAAATCTTGTTGCCGTGATCTACTCGAGATCAACATGTAGACAAGAAGTCTGAGGATGTTAAAACAAAAACACTGGGAA
The DNA here is from genome assembly GCA_000812845.1 of Stagonosporopsis tanaceti. Lineage (NCBI taxonomy): Eukaryota > Fungi > Ascomycota > Dothideomycetes > Pleosporales > Didymellaceae > Stagonosporopsis > Stagonosporopsis tanaceti. Next base: position 19,837 of record JUDZ01009360.1, on the reverse strand, counting down.
TAATCAAAACCAGATGGCGTCGTTCGCCAGAGGCGGAGAAGACGCAGAGCCGGGGGCCATCGCCGTCTTCCATAAGAAGAAGTGGACGCGACTCTGATCTTGCGGATGCACGTTTGGGGGCGGGCTTGGGGAATTGGCGAAGCATTGCTTGAGGGATGGTAGCTTGGGCGACACTAACTGATCAATGCGGGCGTCTATCCACATATGCTGTTAGCATCAAATGCTATCTCTTCCAGCTATGCAAAGTTTGGCAAGTACTGAGCAGCAAGTCGTCTGACTTTACAACAAGGCTAATACACGACGTTAGCTGTTGTCGCGACCAAAAGAGAGCCAAGATACACGTGCATTCGAGCCCTCAGTGTATCGCGATAATGCAGGTCTTTTGATGCTGCGACAGCTGTCATACTTACTACATGTGTATCCTTGTCTGAGTCGTATAAACTCGCTGTAAGTCGCGTGAACACGCCATACTTATAGATGTTTCGATAGTCCGCGTATGTCGATCATCAGGCACACAATAGTCTACACTTTCAACCTTGCATCTAAAAATACTACTTGACTACGAAGGACATCGGCACCATGTGCCGTTGACTAGCAACCTCACGTGGTGACATGCTGCTACCCCAGACTTTGCATTGGCGTTCTGTGCCAGATAGCCGAGATGGCAAATTTTTATCTTCAGCCGCACTATACTGCTGGCGTCTATACTGGTGTCGTTGGCGTTACTGCAGGGCTGTCATCTGCAGCTGAGCGGACGGTCGGCGGATGTCCGCTGTCAGCTTACGAATCCAAGGCGAGCGTAAAAATTTGTCTCGTTGACACTAACTGGACAAAATTCGGAGAAAGATCCTGCTGACAATGTGGATGCGACACACTTATGCTGTACTATGGGTGTATAAGGCATGACTAAAGCACATGGTGCTGAAGAGTTGCAAAAAAAAGCGCCGCGGCAGAGTTCGGCTCGCGTGTTCGGTGCTTCTGGGAATGCCAAGACAGTGTTGGGCATCGTTGCGAGACTCCCGTACCACGACCAATAGAAGCTACGTTGTAAGGATCTCGAATGAAAAAAGCTCTTTGCTGTCTGAATCGTTTCACCGTATGCAAATAACAACAGCGTCTTAATGCACACATCTTGTGTCAAGACGACGTAAGAGACCCGGTTTGGGAGAACGGAACTCAAAAACTACGTGGTTGACGAAAGTAGTAACGGCTGGTGCTAACGGCAGTCCGCGGGGAAAGCGAACTCAAATCTTGGTTGACGTTACGCAGGTTCAGCCCTATATGATGTTGAGTGGGTTTTGTGCGGGCTTGGTATGCCCCCCCTGCAGCTGGAAATGGTAAAAACAATGCGACGGCTGCATATCGGGGCTCCATTTCTTTAAGGGCTGATTGATAAGAATCTCGCGTTTTGTTCCTCGTCTGTCTGTTGCACCAATTTGGGCGGTCTCGTTATCAACACAAAACGAATAATAAATGGATGATGATGACGGTAATGCTCTCATCCCTTAGGCGTCATGATCGGCAATCGTGATACCCCCGGCGAACATGGAACGGCAGAAACTTCGTCAGAATCACGCCGATGCAGGGTCTTGCGTCCCGCAGACGCGGATTGGTAGACTCTGCGCTACGTCAAAGCCAGACTGGCGCCCGCTCAAGAGCCCACACGATGTGGGTTGGCGGACACCATTCCGTAACCCGCCGACGATCATGACTGCATGAAGTCCGCTCTGAGATATGATGCACGCCGTCGATGCCCAGCAGGATATTAATATTGGGAGAGAGAGGCAAAGATATGCAATACCAGAACATTGTTGCGTGAAAAATAAACTGCGGAGCCGGATTTGACGCAGAGCCGGAGGGTGGGCGACGGTTGGGGTGGGTGATCCTGGAATGTTGACATCATCGGTCATAAGCGACTCTTGGCTCTTTGTCGCACGAGGAACATCTGTATCCATGAAGGTTCCAGGAGTATCGGCATAAATTTTCCGGACAGAAGAGAAGACAACAGAGCCTCGGTGCATCGATATTCAGTATGCGGCGTTGTAATGTGGCTAGTAACTTCTACAACTGATAAGTCTGTTGGCGTGTGGCTAGACCCTTCGGAAATCTCGGTCAAGGCGTGCCCGCGTGGCTGTGCAGCCCTATACGGACCCTGAATTATCGTCAGCCAATCGATTACTGCTTGTGCCTTCCACAACAGGCATCTCGAATCTAGCTTTCTTAAGGAAATGCTTGCGGAACGTTACAACAAAGCAGACTTTGTGCAAAGTGTGGAGTATCTCCAATGTAAAGGTCTTGGACATGTGCCGAAGATGGGCTAGCCATATTTCATGTGAATCTCGGAGTGAACGAGCCAGGCTGTGCCTCCACGATTGGTGACAGGGGATGCAACACATTCTTCGATCTACTATCCTTCTCACGTAGAACCGACCTGGCTTAGCAATTTCTGATCAAGTCTACACTGGGACTATGCCACAGCCAATGGCCGTGATACAATGAGACCCAAGCCCATGCTTCACCAAGTGCATTGCGGGTTTACTCCATCCAACCACGGCTGGCCGCATAGTAACTTGCGCGTCTTGTCCGGCACGATGCTGAATGTAAGAGTCACCAAGAGCACATGGCCTTGACAGTGGAAGAAACTGGAGTTGAACCACAGACATGTGACCATGTCCGCGGTCGAGAGCTGTGGCTGTGATACTGACTCCTCTATGCCAACAGTGCTATCGATTGTCTCAAACTTGAATAGCGCTCCAAGCACGAGGAATGTGGCCTGTAAACACGTTGGTAGGTGTATGCTGCGGCCAAAGACTGGCCGGAGATTAGGCGAGGGCCTCGTGGTGCAAGTGTGTTTTCCGGCGCAATACGACCGTATAGTAGCATCCGAGCATGTCGCACATCTCCGTTAAGGGATTCTACCGAGAATCCTGTTCAGAAGAAACAACGGGGCTCCTATACGCGTTTGCAGCTGCAGGGCTGTAAATCTCTACCAACGTCTCACTATTGTTGGCTGGTATTCTTAGAGGTTCGTTTGCTGGGTATCTCGGAACGCAGCCGACGAGCAGGGTTGTCTGAATTTTCGTTTAGAGCACTGCCACACCACTTTTTAGACAGACTCAAAAGGGCTTAGTCGATCGCTGGCCTAGCGTGCCTTCTAGAAACGCCATGCATACACGGCAGTGGGACCCCGGTCATTCCACTCCTATGACGTTATTCAAAAGCAAAGCAAAATCCGCACCAACGCTGCACTCCTAAGCCGTCTGAAAACCTTCAGCAATTTGCACTCTATTACAACTCGGAAGTCCTCAGCATTAAAGCCGTTAGTCCGAGCACAGGCGGTCCTATTAATCCAACATTCCACCGCCTTCCAAAGATCACCTCATCAAGAGACACTCTTTTCGGCGAGCCCTACCCGAGTCACCGGCCAGTCCAGTCACTAGTATAAAGCGACTTGCCACCCGGCTTGGTCCCTTACTTTTCCCTTTCGACATTATGTTAGCGCAACCCACAAGACGTCAGCATATTGTACCTCAGCACTACACACCGGCCAACCCGTCACCACCTTCCTCACAACACCCTGCCTACCAGCAACTACCACAGCACTTCGCCACACAACAACAGCTATTCGACCAGAAGCTGCTGAACGACTATCTCGAATCTCAGCAGCATTCTTACAACACAAATATCAACGCGGCCAACCCTTTCATGAGCGCATATACCGACTTCCCGAATCCGGCGATCCGCGTCCAGCAGTCGACACCCACACCGCAGCCTCTTTCCAACGGCTACCAGTCATCTATGCTTTCCAACGGCTGGAACTCGTATGGTAACGTACAGAGCCAGTCCTTGCAGACACCTGTACAGAACCAGAACAGAGGGCATCAGCGTGCATCCTCCTCCTCTTCAGTAGGATCAAGTGCTTCGCAATACCAGTCTGCACCTGCCGCTAGCTATCAGTATGTCGCCCACTTTGAGGCCGCGCGTCAGCGTTGCATTCCAATGAGTTTTGCTGACATATCGTCCAGATCTTTCTCGAATCACCTGCCTACACCTTCGCACACTCCTACCCAAGAATCTTTCATGAGCCAGGCCACATTCAACAACTACACACAGCAATCCAACATGGATCAGACCATGGCGGCGCACATGTCGATGAAGCAGGCATTGATGGATCAGGGAGACGACGTGCCAGACTTTGCACATTCAGCAAGACAGTCTGTGTCCAGCTACGATTCTCCTGCGACACCACACACTTCACTGGACGACTCTGAAATCAAGCCCGTAATTGGTGAGACTCTCTGCAAGGTCAACTGTTGGTTATTCGATCATTTTATACTAACGATATTTTCGCAGACACAAGACAGCAGCCTGTTGTTCCGAAGTTTGAGCGAACATATACAGATATTGCTGCCGACAATTTCTACGACCCCAATGCTGTATCTGCTCCAGCAGTACAACCGACAAAACCGGTACAAGCATCACTGTTGTCGCCATACCGCAGCAACACGACAGAGAACGTCCAGCGTGCGCTGCAGGCAGCACAATATGCGCGGTCACATTCGCCTAGCAGTACAGCATCGCGTGGCGAATCTCCATTCCGCAAGGGCTCACCTTACCGCCAGCCCAGCCACAGCTTCAACTCACCAATGCTTGGCAATGCCGCTGCAACTCGAGAGCAGAATCGTCGTACAGATGCCGCTTACGCGATGAAGCCCCAGATGCAATCTGAGGAATCTGCAGTGAAGACCATTTCGCCAAAGGACGCACTGCTCGATTACCGAGATGACGAGGACTCGAAGCTGCCATTGTTCCCTGACGGTGGCGCAAACGAGTACGATAACCAATACAATGGTGGTGATCAGTTTAGGAGCGCCACCCAATCCAGCTTCGACACAGCATCAGCCCAGTCCTACCGACGCGACAGCTGGGCCACACCACAGTTTTCACCGAACTTTTCAACATCAATAGTGCCTTCGCTGCCAACAACATCAAGTTTCAATTTCGTCACTCCTGCAGTGCAGAACAACATGACCAGCATGCCCATGAGTGCTGCATCTCAATATCGAACTACTCCAATGACTTCGGGCGTCGACCAGACACCCGAGTTCCCGACGCATCCTCACTTGACCTCGATGGAGTCCAGCGCCAGCGAGGCTGATCCGCCGAATGGGAGCCAGTCCAGTGTAGAGCTTTTTCTGCGCAAACCAGCATCGTCCGCTGCGGACTCCGGAACGTACTCCTGCACATATCACGGATGTTCACAGCGATTCGAGACTCCACAGAAGCTCCAGAAGCATAAGCGCGAGGGTCATCGGAATGCCAATCTTGGCCCCAGCATGACATCAGCGGCTATACTAGACCGCAACACGCAAGCGGGGCCGCACAAGTGTGAGCGCATCAACCCCACAACCGGCAAGCCTTGCAACACGATTTTCTCCCGACCGTACGATCTTACTCGTCACGAGGACACTATCCACAATGCTCGCAAGCAGAAGGTCCGTTGCGCACTGTGCGTTGAGGAAAAGACTTTTTCACGCAACGATGCACTGACGCGACACATGCGTGTTGTGCATCCTGAAGTGGACTTCCCAGGAAAGCACAGAAGACGCGGCGGATCTGACTGAACGGGCTGCACTGTAAAATGGTCTCGGCCCAACAATCTGGACCTGACTGCGGCGACCCACAGAGGCACTGCGTCGGATGCCGACGAACTCGCATCGAAGATCCTGCTGCCTCGGCTGCAACAGTCGCAGTCCCAGTTACAATGGACCGGTCCAGCTGCTTATATCCGCTTCGCATCCCTTGCATGTCCGTTGCATTGCAAAAGACTGCGACATATCCTCTTCTAGTCTATATTGCATAGCATTTGAAGTTTCGCTGGACGGAACAGCCCCTTCGACGTAGCATTGCGGCTTGTCACCATGTAAACTATTGTTCGCGTCTGTCTGGTTTCCAGTGCTTTATCACTGGCAGCGTTTTACAGTTTTATGAGCGAGCGCATAGTACGATGTACACGAATTATTTTCCCTAGCACGAGCAAAAGCGTTTATGGTATAGATGAGCTTATAGGCTCCTTCATTTCACGATATCCCGGTACTCTTCAGGCAATGTCCCTTACGGGCAAATATAGATGTACAACATTTCCACCTACGTTAGCTGTGCTTCCCCCTTGTGACATGCATAATTCCCAATGTACAACAGCTACAACACATTCTCCACCGCGGTTGCACTGGACTCTTACGCAGCTCGACTCTCACACCCTCGGTTTGCCTGATTCATCTCTAATCCCTGCGGACTGTGCATTCTCTACCATGTCTGTACAGGTTCTCACAGCTTAGTGGACCACCGGACAACATCGACCTACCCCTTCCACCATCTCCGCCCAAAGATTTCCAACCTTAGATCTGGACTACACCCCTACACCCAAACACGTTTCTGTCAGCACTCTAATCGTGTGGACCACATCGCATCGTGATGCGTGCATGAGATCTGGGTCCAGAAGCCCTTCCGTTCCCGCCCGTGAGCGCTAGCGGGGTAGGACACAGAGGCTGAGCAGCAGCACCTAGAATCTAGAAGTATGTAAAATTGGAGCATCTCAGATTTCAAAGCAACATTAACAATAATACAGACACGGAGATAGCGAAGGAGTGAAAGTACGGATCCTTCGGATAGGTTTGGGTAGCATTAGCTGCGAAGTCCGTTAATTCAACGGAGGAGTGCGCAGCCAGCGAGTTTCGACCGGCGGCTGACGGACAAACATGGCTCGTGCGAGTCCACGCTCTCTCCGACCGTGGTTAGCCCGCCAAAGCGACTTAGCTGCGATCGTTGCGTCATGCAGGGCGGAGCTGGATCTCAACGGTCGTGTGCTCGATCACGCCGAAGTGGTGCATTATTTCCATCAGAAGGCGAACATCACCAGACAGGGAGAGAGAATTTAGGCACATCTGTTGTTTCAGTCAGACATTCCAATTCGTTTTCATCTCTGCGAGCACCGTGCTCATGCGTCACGAGCGCACTGTCCGAGGATACAGCAAGCACAGACGTGCGAACGACGTCAGCACAAAGCAAGAATCTAAGCGACCAACCCGGTCACATTTCTTCATGCGTACCCGCGTCCGTAGGAATTGTAAACTCTCTTCGAGCTTGAAACGTGGCTTGAACCTACCCATCAAAAGCGTCATGAAGCTGGAGGAATGGTTAAACGGCTGCGCTTGCTAACCTTGTTAGCATTCAGATCATCACTCTCCCAGTCTGACGGGTCCTCCGCGGCTTGCAAGTGCAAATGTGACGCAGTCACACGGATCTAGGTCGCGGGGGGCTTGAGCCGTGATGGGTAATGCGTCATGTTGGCGTCTTGATTGGGTCTACTAAACATGGATGTCTCCCCGCGGCTCATGTTGCGGGGCGATTATCAAGAACTCTTGTTCGAGGGGAGAGCCGGAGAGCATCGAGATGCTGGCTGTGGAGTGATGTTTAATCTGGTGGAGTCATGGAGCACGGCTTGACGGACGGTTGCGGTAAGTGGAGGTACCATGAAGCTCGTTTCGAGATTCTGTATTGGGATGCTGACTTCTCGATTTGTTCAGGGTCGCATGGTTCGGCAACATTTTTCTAGTCCATACTGTACAACATGCCTGTCATCATACCCTTGGTGATCTAAGCTAAGGCCAAACGTTCGGTATCGTACCTGGCTTGTTCATTTTACCCAGTGTCTGAGCTGGATCCAGTGAACGACACTGGTTTACAGCTGGAAGCCGCTGTTACTACTCTGGAGCATCTAGCCATAATTGCTGAACCCTCTCGAGATGGAATTAACAATGAAAAAACGATGGTTCATTTGATGTTGATTGTACAGGGCAGTATGGACACAGTTGCCGTGTGCTTCATCTACATCAGACGAAGGGATCGCATGGCCTGCTGCCAATTGTTCTATGATCTCCCTTTCCGATGGAGCCATCACTAACGTTCTAGTCGTGCAACCTTGTATGGATGTTCTCGATGATTGTCTCAGGCTTGTCGTTGACAGTATTCATGACCAAGTATCATTAGTCGAGTGCAGTAACAAACCACAGCCAACGGCCCCTGGCATGGCAACAAAGCATGTTGCAACAGGGACTGGAAGCAGGTCAAGGTCATGCACACGTTCACCAGACCTCCATTGTCCTATCTTCCGAATCTTCCGGACTGTAAGTATACTTGACATCGACGTCTTCCATTGCTAAGCATTAGCCAACGTGACTCATTGGACCTACTTAATAAAGTACTAAGGAACAGGTCGCAAATATATCTCAACCCGTTGTGACATTCTATCAAGTGCAAGGTGTACGGGAGTCCGAATCGGAAGACAGGAAGTCGCACATCTACAAGACGAGAAGTCAGACATCAGTCCTTACAGAGCGAAAGGGAATGAACTCCGACATTGTCGGGTAAGGCCTCCTGCGATTTAGTACTTGGCCCAGCGTCTAATCGTCTACAGTTCTGCGAACCTTATATCGAGCCATGAAGGGAACCGGTACCGAATTTATGGTAGTACCAGCAAGAACAGCTTTGCAACCTTTGTTTGCAACTATCGCTTGATAGGTACGCCATCGCCCTTGTGTGTTCACGACATATGCTATTGAAGCCCATGAGCCTACTAAGCCAGTCGGAAACCGACAACAGCACCAATACCGAAGCTAATGGCAACAATCCAAATCACTTCAAGGATGATCCGGCAATGATGGCACGAGTTTATAGGCGAAATTTGGTACATTGATCCATACTCCCTTGACTTTCATTTGGCGTAAGAACTGCTTCATCGAAATACATGAGACCAAAGCAACGGAAGAGCAACGGGATCAGCAAATGGACAACACTATGATTTATGGAAACCTATATTAGCATTTGCAACGCTTCAACTCAATTGTGCTGTATGCTACATTGATTCAAGCAAGCTGCTGCGGTAAAGGTATGAGATCCCCATGTCTGCTTCTAGTACTTCTCTGTCCGTCTCTGACACTTCCATGTCGAAACTATTCAAGACTAGCCCAGCCTTGTCGATATGGCAAAGTAAACACCACTATCTGAGTATCAGCACAGAGGCGTTGTAAGGTACATGCGAAGAGATTTATCGTCAGATCCAGGTTTCTGAAGCCCATTGCGGAAATTTGAGGCGATCACGCCTCTGCCAGCTGTCGATGTTCGTCGGCCACAAGAGCGACGGGACTGATATCAACAAGACCCCATGCCCGTCTAGAAACTTGCGATCAATGGCAGGAAGCCTAACGGCGCTGGTAGATGGTGACAGGAGTGTGGGTTTCGTGGGTGTACTTGAGACGTTGAAAGTTGCCGTCAACATCGACACAGGAAGGGTCATCGCCGGCGCATGCAGTTGCGGAGAGCTACGAGCGATCAGCCTACGCTGCAGCGCAATGAAGATAACCGCATGTTTGCTCACAAGACTGACGGTAGATCAATTCACCGTTCGTGCATGCCAGTAGAAGCGAGGTTCGAGGCGTTTGCGACGCTCCAGATACTTTACCTGGTCAGAGGGCTTGTGCGAATCAGGTCGGCTTCACCAGATTCAAGGATTTCGCCCTTCACCTTGGAGTGTCTCTTCCAGTGTGTTTCGGTGAGTGCGTCTTCTATTTGTCTCGCGTGCCTGCTTTCTTGCTCACCGTGAATCGCACTACTGCAGGCACGACACCGATTGGGTTTAGGCAGCCTCTCCATTATTGCTCAATTGTACGTCGCACGCCTTTGACACAAACCACAAGCTTGTTTCGCTTGCACCAGGCGTTTGTTTGTCTTGTACCAAGGCAGCACACAACACTCACGTAACAGCCACTTTGCAGCCACTCCCTGTGTACGTTGTCTTCAACCTAGCGACGTTAGTACGATGGCAGTACTGGATGCATATCCAGGCCTGACAACGGTGATCGTTGTTGACAAACTGCCCCTCACCGAATATCCTGACGACGAAGCCGAAGAGTCGCCTGAGAAAGTCACAAAGTACGTCAAAGCATGCTCAGGAGCTGAATTCGCTGTCACGACTACCTTCAGTGAAGATTTCCCGCAGAACCGCGCAGTCGAGATACAGATTAGCATCGACGGTACTCGCGGTAATCGAAAGGTCCATATGCCGGAATCTCTCCATCGTAGTTTCTGTAAGATGAGCGGCGTCAGGTTCACGCAAGATGGAAAACGCTACCACCAGAACTATCAATTCGCCGAACTCAATATTAGTAAGTTACTCTACAAAGACCACTAATAAGATGAGGCTTAGCTTTGTTCAGTTGAGGATCCTGAGGGACCTGTAGACATGAAAAGTCTTCGGAAAGAGGTCAAACTGAAAGGGTGCATCGAAGTTTCATACCGATGGGTCGCCGAAAAGCCTCGAGCGGAGCTCGAAAAGCCGAACAACACTGAAAGACCTTCTACACCAAAAAATCAAGCCGCAGCAGTGCCGACTCCCAGCAGGCAGCTCGAAGCCATGGGAGCTGTTCCAGAGAAAGCACTAAAAGGCGACACTCGATCTCACCAAGCCATGTTCGTAACTACAACACCTTTGACCTTGTAACAGAAGCTAAAGAATATAGACTGGGTGAGCCCAAGCCCATTGCCGAGAACGCATTCACGACACCTGGCACAAAGTACGATTACGTGGATCGCAAACCTTTCGGCATCATGCGCTTCAAATACCGTTCCCTGAGTAGGTCTGGTACTCCGCTTCTCACACGCCGCTAACACTCTCCAGATGCGCTGAAGGCCTTGCGTATCATAGTCGAAGAAGAGTCTGAGCTGATGTCTACGCCCCAGCCCCCTCCCACCCCGCGTACGCTGTTCGACTTCTGGGGAAACGGGCGTACAATTCGATTTGTACGAAGTGAACACAGGGAGCAGGAAATCATAAAGCAGGAGAACGTAAAGCAGGACTCAGGAATTCAAGGTCGCATCAAGCGCGAGGCCAATTTAGGAGACGATGATCAGGAAGAGTCTGATGACCTTGTCGTTTTGGAAACACGCAGCTGCAAACGACCTCGTACGGCGCAGGAGTTGATTGTACTGGACTGATTCGGAGCCGAACGCATCGCATTTCTCGAGAATGATACGGAGGTGCTTGAGATCAAGCTCACTAAAGCTACCAAGCCGATCACAATGAGATGGTCTAGGTTGAAGACGATGTTATCAAAAGCTTGAAAGTTATATCAAGCTGCTGGAGTAGGATGATAAGATTAGACTCGAGAGCTACACACGGATCTTGAGGAGGAACTCACGAAAGCATTTCTTTGCCGATCTCTAGCATTACTAGGTTGCTTCCCTTTTTAAAAGATATGCTGTGCTTTGCGTCCAACTTCAAGGTAGTTTGTAATAGTTCCAAGTCACATGCATGCACTAGAGTTTGAGTTTACGATGCCCAACCTCTCGAAACGAAACCTTTGACAAACTGATTGTTGATCAGATGCCGACGGGAACATTTACAATAGCGAAGAAAACACTGAACGCATCAGAAAAGAGCTTCTACGAAGGTTTCTGGTGACTGAATCCGATGGAAACGTTTCTTGGGGCGCTTGCAACATTGATAAAGGAGAACACAGTCCGAAGCCTTTGACCCAATCCGGCCTTAATGCAGACTCAGAAGAGGCGCTTATAGGTCAAGCATGAGCTAGTGCAGAAGCGACTGTGTGTGTTTCAATTACTTGAATCTTTACTATCTATAAAAATGATATGAGTTTGTCAGAACTGCAACAGTCAATGTCAGATGTTTCAGCTACATAGGACGATACCGCACCTTGTTACAAACAACAGCATAAGTCACAACTACACCCCTGGTATATATCGGAGAGCCATGAAAAGATGCAAGAGAAAGGGTAAGATCAGAGCTACAGGCACTGTTAGTGGGAAGTCAAGTAGAGGTGATGTTAAAAAGCGCAACAGCTCGGACAAGCTTATAGTGAAGGCGAGAGCAAACAGTTTAGACTAGCGCTAGCCCCACGCGTACCTATATTCGGAGAGCAGTTCTTGAGGCTGATACTGGTTTTTGCAATGCTGATGACTTACTCTCACTCTCACGTTCACCACAAGCTTGTCTTTGCAATTGCGCGCTCTAGCTCACCGTGACTTGACCTTTTGTTATAGGCACCTGCCGCTCTCACCTCTTTCTCTTTCCTGTATCTTGACTCCCTAACTACCAACCGTACGCTCAAGAAACGATGGCCATCCTTGGCAGCTATCCGGGGTTGAGGTCAAGTTGCTCTCTGGCAAGGCGGCCCTGCGCGAACACGCCGACAGAGGGGCGAACGACCCCCAAAACACCACCAGTAACTACGTCGAGGTCAACTCGGACAGCGAATTCAAGGTGCACCTGCAGTTCACGGCCGAGTACACCTGTCGCTTTGGTGTCCGGGTAGAAGTCCGGCTTGATGGGCAAGAGGTCGATAGCTGCATATATCGGGCTATAAAGATGAAGACAGATGCAGGCCTGACTAACGCAGGTGCTCGATCCAAGATCGGCGGTAGATGGCACCTGTCCACCTTCCAGTTCTCGCAGTTCGTACTTGGTGGGTGGCATGATCGAAACCAGCAGGATGGGCGCTAATCTAGCATCCAGACCTCGACCCTCGCGAGGAGCTTGATCAAGCGAATCAAGAGATAGCATCATCTACTGGTGTTGTCACAGTCCTTATCCATCGTGTGAGGAATATACGTTTGGGCGCATCAGCATGCACGGCACGGCCTACTGTAGACGACCCTCACGGCAAGAGTGGTGACGTTCCTGGGCAAACTGCAGAAGATCTCGGGCTCTCCTATCATGGAAGGTGTGTCTGTTAACGGGTTTGCTGTTCGAGAAACTGACTGAGTGTAGCGTCGACGAGCCGCATAAGAAGAATGGCACGCGGATCCATTCTTACTCAGACGTCGATGGTAAAGATGATGAGCACGCAGTTGCCATCTTTAAATTCAAGTATCGCTCGCGAGGTCAGTAGCCGCAGAAATGCTCACTGGATTCCAAGAAACTGAGATTCTGATAGCAAGCCTTCAGGCGTTGCACGTTCTGCCATTCAAGGTTGAGACAACACCTTCAGCGCCAGCGGCTCCGCAGAAAACCCTGAAGCTCGAAACAATCGCTTCACCGGCGCGCGGCTTGCAGCCGTCCTCGTCACTTTGGTTGCCCGGCATCTCCACGACCACATCAGCCCTGCAGCTTCAACGGCCCGCTCCTGACCGCGATGACAGCGACAGCAGCAGCCTTACAGAGGAAGACCTCATCGCTCTCATCAGTCACTATCGAGGTAGCGCTGAAGGCCTCGCCAATCAGGGCCGGGTGCGTCTCCAGGTCTTGCTCGAGCATTACGAGGTACAAATGGTTGATACTGCACAGCGAGATGTTGCTGACGGCTTGCAGAAAAAATGCCAAGGTCCCTCACATGTGAGGCCCAATTCAGAACAAGAAAGGACCAATAACATACACGTGAAGCGGGAGCGGGAGAGCGACAGTGGTGGAGCGAAGGAGCGAAAACGCAGCAAGCCAGCCATCGTCGCCCTTTGACGACTGAAAGAACATCGATTTCGCGACTTGATTGAGCAATGCAGATCTTAGTCATGGAAAAAGTAATCCTCACATGATAGCTAATTGACATCGAACCGCGAGCCTCGTACCGATAGAGGCGGCAGTCTGCACTCTACGAGTGAAGCCGACGCGCGTGCTCATGTGGAGAAATAGCTCAAGAAAAAGAAACGACCTAAATCAATATCAAGGATGACCTAATGTCTATCGTGTCTTGTTACTTCAGAACATAGCAATGCATGCAAACTGAAAGGATGTGACCTCTGCTGATTCCCAACCTCTCATGATACTCAGAATGAGTTTATCCAGGTCGGGCGCCCAGCCATGGGCCTGATCTCCTCTACGCACAGCGCGAAAACAGCCCTCGCCATTGGAGACGGTAGGGCTGCCGTAAGTAGTGTTTGTAATGCTGGCGATGTAGAGAAGACGAGACGGGGGCTTGGAAAATTTGGTTTTAGAGGTCGTGAACAACGCTAGTCTCGATGGGGTCAGGTAGCATGGAATGGACCGCAGTTGCCAATCTGGCCGCTTGTTACGAGCCCACCAGCGACATTGAGAGCTCCGGGACAGTACACCTTGCAATCCAGCGGTATTGTTGCAGCCTGTTCCTGCTGCGGCCACGCTGTTAATTGCTCGACTTTTATCAGAACCGCCTGATCGCCCTTCCGCGCACTGCCAGCCCCTCGCCATCGAATTGCGGGTGCCCTCGTTCCCCTCCACGAGACATCGCCTAAACAACACCGTCGCCGACGTATAGACACCACCCACTATGGCAGACTTCGAGGCTCTCAAGGACCAATGGAGTCAGATTGAGGACACAGATGGCGTTCGCCTCAGTTGGAACACGCTGCCCAGCTCGCGCATGGTACGGCACTCCCACAGTACACCGCTCAATAAGCGCGAAGTCAACATGCAGCATGCTGACCTGTGACGCAGGAGGCTTCGCGGCTGGTAGTACCCATCGGTGCTCTCTACACACCTTTGAAGGAGAAGACCGACACCCCGCTTCTCCAATATGACCCCGTTGCCTGCAAGGCGCCTTGCAAGGCCATTCTCAACCCTTTCTGGTAGAGTACACACGTCGAAACCGAGGCTGCACTAGCTGACCATACACCAGCCAGGTCGATATGCGCGCAAGGATGTGGATATGTCCGTTCTGTCTGCAACGCAATGCCTTGCCGCCGCACTACAAGGATATCTCCGCCGAGCAGATTCCCCCAGAGCTCCACCCGGGCAGCACAACTATCGAATACCGCCTGCCTCGCCCGGCCCCTGCGCCCCCAATCTTCCTGTTTGTTGTCGACACTTGCCAGGAGGAGGACAGTCTGAAGGCGTTGAAGGACTCGATCATCATGAGCTTGAGCCTGCTGCCACAGTACGCTCTGGTTGGTCTGGTTACATACGGCACAATGGTATGAAAGCACTTGCAAGGTTAGAAAGAGCAACCACTAACTGTCTCAGGCACAAGTCCATGAGCTTGGCTACACTGAATGCGCCAAATCCTACGTCTTCCGCGGTAGCAAGGACTACTCCACAAAGCAGGTCCACGAGATGCTCGGCCTCGGCCAGGCCGCTCCTCGCCCAAACATGCCCCAGCAGCCCGGCCGACCCCAAGTGCCCATGGGCAACGTCGACACCCGTTTCCTCCTGCCCGTGTCGCAGTGCGAGTTCCAGTTGACCAATGCTCTCGAGCAGCTGCAGAGGGATCCCTGGCCGGTCGCGAACGACAAGCGCCCATTAAGGTGTACCGGTGTTGCGCTCAGCATCGCTGCTGGTCTGCTTGAATTCCGTCACCGCGAGGCTGGTGCGCGCATCATGTTGTTCTCTGGCGGTCCAGCTACCGAGGGGCCTGGTATGGTCGTTGGTCCTGAACTGAAGGAGGCGATCCGATCGCATCACGACATTGACCGTGACAACATCAAGTACTACAAGAAGGCGCTTAAGGTGGGTAATGCGACAGCTGGAGATAATGCGGCGCTAACATCGTACAGTTCTACGAGACCCTTGCAAAGCGTGTCGCACAGAACGGCCACATTGTCGATATTTTCGCTGGCTGTCTTGATCAGGTCGGTCTGCTCGAAATGCGCGGCCTCTCTAACTCCACCGGTGGACATATGATTCTGACGGATAGCTTTACATCGTCCATGTACAAGCAGTCGTTCGTCCGCATCTTTAACAAGGATGACCAGGACAACTTGCTCATGGCTTTCAACGCCAACCTTGAGGTTCTTACCACCAAGGAGCTGAAGGTTACTGGTCTGATCGGACACGCCATCTCAAACAACAAGAAGTCTGTATCGGTCGGCGAGACAGAATGCGGTATCGGAAACACATGCTCCTGGAAGATGTGCGGTATCGACCCTGAGTCGTCGTACGGTATCTACTTCGAGATCGCTGGTCAGGGCGGTCCCAACCAGATGCAGGCTGGTCCCCAGAAGGGCATGATGCAATTCCTCACATACTACCAGCACTCGTCTGGTCAATTTCACCTGAGGGTCACAACTGTTGCGCGCAACCTGAGCGGGCCTTCTGGAGATCCAGCAATTGCACAGTCGTTTGATCAGGAAGCGGCAGCCGTTCTGATGTCGAGGATAGCAGTCTTCAAGGCTGAGGTGGACGATGGTCCGGATGTCCTCAGATGGGTTGACCGCATGCTGATTAGGTTATGCTCGCGCTTCGCGGAGTACAGGAAAGACGACCCATCATCCTTCAGGTACGTCACCAATGTCTTGTTAAGAGTCCTGTACTAACATTCGCAGGCTCGAGAAGAACTTCACATTATACCCACAGTTCATGTTCCACCTTCGTCGCTCGCAGTTTTTGCAAGTCTTCAACAACTCTCCCGATGAGACCGCTTTCTACCGCCATATTCTGAACCACGAGGATGTCAGTAATTCGCTTATCATGATCCAACCCACACTCGACAGCTACGGCTTCGACCACGAAGGCGGCCAGCCCGTCCTCCTCGACTCGTCCTCTATCCAGAACGAGACCGTTCTCCTCCTCGACACCTTCTTCCACATCCTCATCTTCCACGGCGAGACAATGGCCGAGTGGCGCAAGGCAGGCTACCACGAGCAAGAAGGCTACGAGAACTTCGCCACCCTCCTCGAGGCTCCCAAGGAGGACGCAAAGGACCTCATCCAGGACCGCTTCCCGTTGCCCCGTTTCATTGTTTGCGACGCTGGAGGCTCTCAGGCCCGTTTCTTGCTCAGCAAGCTTAACCCCTCGACAACGCACACAACGCAGAGCTACGGCGGCGTGAGCCAGTCTGCACAGACCATTTTCACGGACGATGTCAGTCTGCAGACGTTTATGGATCACTTGATGAAGTTGGCTGTCAGCGGCACTGGTTAAAAGGTGCGCTGTGGGATTGTAGGGATAACCGGTTGGGAGATGGTTGGACGTTAGACGACAAAGCTTAGTTGTGTTGGCTGGATATAAAGCAATCAAACACTCACAAGAACTCTCTGGACCATTCTGAACCATTCTGATGCAATACCTGCTGTCTACTCTATAACGAAAATCGATGCTAGGGACAGTAAACTACTGGACAATATAACATGAAGATGCATTCGCTTTTCCCTATGGTATCCTCAGAAACATGCATACAACACAGAACCGATACCGAAGTGGCTATACACGTCGCAGCCACTGCCAGACTCTCTTCCTCTTGACTCGTGCCGAAGGATCAGGAAGCCTGGTATTCTAAACCTTAGCTTTCTTCGCCTTCTTCGCCTTGGGCGCCGCAGCGGGCTTCTCGACTGGCTTCTCAGCAGCGGGGGCAGCGAGGACCTCAGCCGCGGCATCGGACTTGCGCTTCTTTGTTGTCTTCTTCGCGGGGGCCTCGACCTTGGGCTCTTCGACGACGGGCTCAGGCTCAGCGGCTTTAGCGACCTTCTTGCCCTTCTTGCCCTTTGTCTCTGCAGGTGCCTCGGTGAGAAGCTGCTGCGGCTCGCTGGCCTCAACCTCGAGATTATTTGTGGTCTTGACATCCTTGACGGACTTGACATTTGGCGCCTCGAACTCGTAACCGAAAGTCTCCTTCAGGTCCTTGTTCCGCCCGCTTCTTCGCTTGTTCTCCTTCTCGACCCGCTTGACCCATACGTCGCGCTCAGCTCCGCGCTCCATTGCCAGACCCGCCTTCTTGTTCCTCGGGTCGACCTTGAACCGAGTGTTTGCGCCTTTGAAAAGGTTCTCGTGAACCTGCTCCTTGGGGATGAGGGAGCACCGGAGGATGTGGCCAAACATAAGGTAGTTGTTCATTGTGCGAGCGACAATGTCAGCGACTTCTGCAGAGGCAAACTCAACAAAGGCGTAGTGCTTGGAGGCGCCAGTCTTCTTGTTGCGCGAGAGGCGCAGGTTGAGCACGCGGCCGAATTGGGAGAAGTACTTCTTCATCTGGGGCTCGAAGAAACCTCGAGGGACGCGGCTGGTTGTGGTCAGTAAAAAGGAGGTCTACGGTATGGAAATGCTACGTACCCAACGTAGATCACACCAGGCTCAGTGGCCTTTGGTGTGTCTCTGGCCTTGGCAATGGCCTTCTTTTGCGCCTTTGTAAGCTTGGGCGCAGGGGCTGCGTCTGCGTCGAAGTTTTCGTCGTCCTCGACATCGCTATCATCGCTACTGAATCCGGCGAGAAGGGCGGCGGTCTGGTCGTCTTCTGCTGCGTCCTCGACATCACCGTCCTCAGTGACGACTGTATCCACCTCCACGACCGCCTCAACAGGCTCCTCAACAGGCTCCTCTTGTGCCTTCTTTCCTTTCTTTGCTTTTGTAGCCTTAGTCTTCGGTGCCTCGATCTCTATCTCAACAGGCTCAGGCTCAGCAACAGGCTCCTTCTTGCCCTTCTTCGCCTTCGTCTTTGGTGCGTCCTCCTTGGGTGTCTCCTTCTTCGCTTCGATCACGTCGAAGTCGAGCATACTCTCGTCCTCGTCGCCGTTAGCCTCAGGAGCAGGCTCAGCCTTCTTCTTGCCCTTGGTGGCCTTGGTGGGCTTTGCGGCGGGCGCTTCATTGTCGGAAAAAAAGTCCTCGGCTGTCTTCCGCGAAGGCTTCTTTGCAGCTTTCTCGGCAGCAGACGCAGGCGCAGATTTTGCGGCCTTGGGGGATTTAGCGGGCTTCGCGGGGGCAGGTGCAGCAATGTCGTCGGATTTTCTGGGCTTCTTCGATTTGGGTGCGGCTTCAGATGCGCCTGCAAATGTCAGTATGCATAAATACCAGTGAAACTTGAACTGAGCATACCCTTGCGCTTCTTGCTAGCGACGTCTGCAGCGGCCATTGTGAGTGTGTGAAGGCTGCTGTGTGTTGTGCGGGGGTGCGAGAGTTCCTGAGAGCGCGTTCAAAGTTTCGAGGCTTGAGCTCCTTCGACCTGAACTTTTTTGGCTTTTGGCGCTAGCAACTTCCCGCTAAGGCAAATGGTAGGCGGTGACTGCCTGCAACAACACGACTGTCAACAAACGCGTTCGCAAAAAAGTACTGGCTTCTTCGTCGAAACATCCGTAGCTTCTAAGCTTATCGACACGTAACCTCTGCTTTCCAAGCTGCTTTCGCCCTCGTGCCTCTGACCATATAGACCACCAGATTTTAGCCTTCACCATGGCGCGAGGGATTAATATCAGCGATAAGAACGCATGGGACGATTCCTTCCTGCAAGACTCCTGGAACGATGCAGTGGCCGAGTACGAGGTAGGTTCACTGCTTCTGCCCTGGTTTCTATTGCCTAATCTGGGTTCAGAAGTACCATAGCATCGCTAAATCCGGTAAGCGGCTCGAAGATGTCTTAACTGGAGAAGAGCTGAGAGAGCTACGCGAGTAAGTTTGGTACTTTACAGTCAAGTGCTTAATGCTGAGTGCTGTAGGGATTATGGCGACCTGATAGGTGAGGTAGAAGCAGCTCCTGAACTTGTCGCCGAAGCGAATGGCAACTCGGATCAAATGGACACCGAGGACTCTATGCAAGAGACGGATACCGAGCAGATTGCTCAGGCTGAGACACAGCCGCAGGTACGATATAGCACCAGAAATACGCGACATGTAGCTCCCCGACTGACATGCGACAGGAAACATCCGCATCCGAAAAGCTGAACCAGCCCGACTCAGCAAGTGCAGGAAACGCACCGCCGCACGACAACGTCTTTGCCGCGATGCCACAGACTCTGTTAGGCACAGGTACGTTTCGAGACTGACAGCTCTTTACCTGCCGAAAGCATGGAACTTGACAGCTAACGTTCGACAGTCCAGGACGAAAACCTCAAGAACATCATGATGTCCTGGTACTATGCAGGGTATTAC
>JUDZ01009359.1:0-20271 GCA_000812845.1 Stagonosporopsis tanaceti | reverse complement strand
GGGGGTTCCGGACTACAGCCAATCCACGATCTCCTTCTACGCGCATGTCATCACTTTCTCATAGCTCTTTACCACTTACAGGTACGATGCGACAGACTCGGTTGGATGCCTTAATCTTGGCTGGAGAACTCCGCCACACTAAACAGCCGCGAAGGAATGAGCGTGGTCATAGGCATCAGGGCTTGGTTTGGAAATGGTTAAATGAACTTAACTTGCAAGGGACGCGATCCCAAGACAAGATTCAGACTAGGGAATTGCGGACATCGAGCAAGTACGCTGGGGCCGGATATACTGGAATTGTTCGAAATGGTCGTCAACCTCAGTGTTGGGAACGGCAAAAGGCTAGTAAGCATGCTTGAGGCCACCCCGGGACCCTTGACTGTAAGGCTAAACTCTGCCTTGCCATAAATACCAAGCTTTTGCGTTGCTTGGCACTTCCCAGTATTGTCCCGCTCTTGCGAGTGGGTCTGGCATCAGATATGAATATTGTAATGAGCCTTTGGTCATGATCCCTCATGTCGTCCCATAATTCGGACGGCGCTGCCACTGTCCGACACCAGTCGGCATGCTACCGAAGGTGTTCCCGTGCGACTGAAACATACCTAATCATTCTTCGAGAACCTACGAAGACGGTTGCAGGCGGCGACTTTGGGTGTAACATGTGTCCAAGACGCGAATCGAGCTTCGGTGGCAGCAAAACCAAAGACCATGCAAGTGTGTTGTTCATTGTGTTCGACTGCCTGATGGCAACGTGGGCATGCTGCTGTAAGAGTACTGGGTAGCATTCAGTGCAGCTGTAGGCAAGCCACGGGGCAACTCCTGCATTCGTGATCAGGAGGAGCGAACGCCGACTTACCACGCGAGACCTGTGCAACGAACAAGACGCCTTTTCTGCAAAACAATCTGAAAAGGGAAAAGATGATGTTACAAGAATCGACCACTCACTGGGACTTGAGAAAAAGCAACGCATATCAAGGGAAGGACAGACTGGATTAACGCAGATTGATGGTATTTGGTAATAAGCAAAGGAAATCGATGTGGGTATGCCTGCAGATAATCCAAACATAATGAATCAAAAAGCCACCTGCCGTGAGGCACCTAGTCCTGGATATCCATCTTGGAATTTTCCGAGCCGTGAGGCTTCCCTTCTTAGGTATGTAGTCGCCAAAAGTCTCGCTAAGTGTGAGGTCGTAATGTCGTGAGAGATATGGGAAGGAGTGTCGGTAGTGGGAATCATGATGGGAGAGCTGGCAAGTCTCAAAACCGACGATCAAGATAGTCGACACGCGCTTTGAAGCCCTTGACTATCTCGCCGATGCGGCGTACCTTGTCAAACTCGACTTGGAGCTCGTCAATCTCGCGTAGTATGGATCGAAAGCGCGCGATCTCCGCGTCGGCCGTTTGCATTGCGTTGCCCGCGCGGTCGTATTGCACCTGGGTCGCCGTCTGAGTCTGTTGGGTGAGCTGCACAGGTGTCAGCATTCAGCACTCGAGACGGGCCGCAGCAGATGCGTCGCCAGCTTACGTATTGCCATCGCTGCTGTATCGAGTACATCAGACGATCGAAATGGGCGCCGAGCGCCTGCAGACTGGAGGGATCCAGGAGTAACCGGCCTTGACTGGAAGCTCTCGAAGCAGCGCGGGATGAGCTGCTGCCGTGTTGCGATGCGGCAGTTGCAATTTGTTCCTGGAGAAAGCGCTGCTCTGAGGAGTTGAGCCCCAGGTCAGAGACCCGAACGGTGGACATGTGCACATTATCTTAAGGTCATTGTCGGGACGCTCCTCAGCCCACAAGCAGCTAGCAAACGTCGTACGCTGTGGGTTTGTTGCACGTTACAGCACCCGCAAAAGGAAGCCTCAGGCGTTGAGATGGCGAGAAGAGGGGAGCGCGATGGCAGCCGCGGCGCCGAATGCAACGCCCCAAAGCGGTTTGGTGCAGCCGCCGCACAGAAGCAACCATCGCATAATCCTCCATCTCATCACACCCACCATCGAGAACTTCCCGCGTTCCTCGGGCATGTCGACGCCTGTGATTCGCGGTTCTCGTCTGCCCCTGCACCTCCCTGCGCGACATCCCTCGGCCCACGCCCATCGTGATCCACATGCAGGCCGATTGATAGTCAGTGACGAGAATACAGTGATACGCCCTTACCTTGCTTTGATGCTTCTGGCACTGAACCGGTGCAGTTCAGAAGCTCAGGATGATGAAACGAGCGTGAGTTCGACATTTTGAACTCAGGAGTCTACATTCTGCTGCAAGACTTGGCCACTCTCATGGAACGGAGGCATACTTCCACACAGAGAAGGCGTTATCGGCAGATGGGGTGCCATTGTGATACTGACTTTGCAATCTGTACACGTGCCTGACCGGCAACGATCGACCACCGGCTCTCTGGGTAGCCTTGCCTCACAGGAACCGGACTATCTCCCTCCGACACAGATGCATGTAGAAGAGGAGTCCTCCAAGTCTGGCTTTCGCTCACGTGCACCATTTGTCCTGCACGTGAAGCTTGAATGTGGTGTCAACCCGAGGGAAATTTGTCAGACCAGCCATGGTCACGGCGACATTGAAGATGCAAGCACCGGAAGCATGCGTATGTAATGTATACAGAAAAGGAACCACATACATCGGTTTAATCTGCAGAGCTGCTTCAACACTAGCATCAGTATTCGCTTCACCATCTTTGGCCACCAAAGCACTCGGCAGTCACCAGGGGTCCACTCATTGGTTTCAGCCGAGAACGCTGTGAACTTGAATCTTTAGACATGAATTGAGGCAAGGCCACAACAATAGTGTCTGGAAAGCGATGGGACTGCGAATAGGACTCCTGGTCGACCGCATCGGTTTCAAACTTGCTGATCAGCTCGGAGGCTAGGACTATTGCGTGTATATGTCACACCTTCACGCCCGTTTAGCTTTCAGATACTCACGCCAGTCCTCCTTCTCCGTATACCTCTCCATCAACGCTTTATATCCGCACAATGCGCCCACGCCCGCAATAGCCCCCTGCAGCACCCACGGCACCCACCACCTCAACGGGCCCAACCACCACGCCGTCGGGAAAAGGACCAGGGCCGTCGCACTCGCATGTCTACACAGTTAGCGTATTTCTTTCTCTGCAACAGTTCCCCCACATCGCAATTCGCTATGCACATACCAAAAAGGTGCACATACCAAAACAAGGACAACAAAAGGAATACTCACTGCGTAACCATTATCTGCACCAAATCCATCCTCTCCCTCCCCTCACTAGCATCACTCACATACTTGAGCAAATTCTCAAAGAACAACCTATCCATGCCCTCGGCACCCACATCATCCGGATGCGCCCAGATATACACCTCACAATCGCCCTCTCCGCGCTCGTCCGGCCAGAAACAATGCGGCGTCCACGGCGCAATCTCCTGCGCCTCCATGCCAGCCCGCCATATCGTGTCCGCGGCGTCCCAGCCCGAGGTCGTCCCCAGCGAGCCCTGGGTCACGACGAAGGTCTCAGACTGCGAGAAGTGCAGATGCAAGGGTGGTGCTTGGGGGTGTTTTTTGCCGAGATGCGCGCCGGAGGAGAGGTAGGAGCATCGCATTAGCACGGTGGCGTGGAGGGAGGGGGGTGGAGTGAGGAATTCGAGGGTGAAGGTTGAGTTGTACAGGGTGTGGGGGCCGGAGAGGGAGGGTGCTTTTTTGATGGCAGAGAGGGTGTGGACATCGATGGGAGGCATGGTTGGTGGTTCTTTGGGAGGTGCTTGGGATTGTCAAATCTGTGGATGTTGTGAGATTGTTGGAGAGGCTTTAGTAGATCCTCACAGTAAGCGCAGTGCAATCTGTATCTTGTCTTGGTATTTAGCCCCCACTATCCCGTATATGGAGGCACGAAGGGGCTAGGCCTGCCAGAAGAGGGAAGGTTCTGCTGGCCTGCTGTCAGCACACTCAAGATGGTAAAGTGGAGTAAGCAGGAGCATCTTCAGCTGATTGGCGAGAGCACGAAAGTGGTTGATATGTAATAGTGGTTTGAAAGCTTTGTACAAACTCTACTTCTCCCTAACATCGTCTTCACCTCCTGGAAATCGACACTTCTGCTGGACCGCGATTCAATAGTCAACTCGCCCACGGCTGCAATGAGTTCCATTGTCATCGTAAACGCATTCCCGCTGAGTAATGCCCTAATGCGCGGCTCGTCCTTCAGTTCGAGGCAGCGTCTGCCTTGGAGGTGGTGCCTCGTCTCTCTGAACTCCAATGTTTGTCTACCAATCGTCCTTATCCGACTCATCATCTGCGAAGGGGTCAGTGTATTATTGGTGAATAAGGGAACAATCTGCACATACCACTATGGCTGACTTTAGCCTTTCTCGCTGCAAGTGCGCTAGCCAACGCTCCAGCCAAACCCGAATCTGCTCCTCCGCCGGGCGTGGCAGGACCCGCTCCCGGTGTCGAAGCAGGCTCCGCGCCAGGGACTGATGCAGCGCTGCGGTCTTTCTTTTCCGAGTCTGAGACCTTCTTCAACCTCGCGCCACCACGGATATCTGCGAGAAGGCCGTCGCGTCCCACTGCAGCCGCCTTTGGCAGCGCAGGAGGGGGTGGTCCAGGGGGAGGCGGCGGACCGGGAGGCGGTGGTGGAGCACCAGCATCTCGTGACGGCATTGGCGGGGGTGGTGGTGGTCCAGTGCCTGGGGGCATCGGAGGTGGCGGTGGGGGTGCGCCGCTGTTTGGCATTGGAGGCGGCGGTGGGGGTGCACCACTGTTTGGCATAGGTGGAGGGGGTGGAATAGACCTTCCTGGCATCGGTGGCGGTGGTGGGATTGAAGATGTGGGCGGTAGTGGTGGAGGAACCGGCGCTGAGCCTCCAGGTGCAGGCGGTACAGGGCGAGATGCTGTTGGCGGTAGTGGGGGAGGCGCTGGCGGCGCATTGTTCATTGGAGGTGGAGGAGGGGGAAGAGATGTTCCTGGCGTCTTCGGCGGTAGTGGAGGAGGCGCTGAAGGTGTGTTTCGCGCGGGTGGTGGAGGTGGGACAGGCCCGCGACTGGGAGGTGGAGGTGGTGCGCCGGACGGCACACGATTGCCGGTGAATGGAGGTGGGACACCGAATCTTCCACTCGCAGGCTGATCTTCTGCAGGCGCTGGCGTTTTTGGTGGTAGTGGAGGCGGAGGAGGCCCTGAGGCAGCGCCTGATTGCGCTCGTGCGCGGTTCGGCGGTGGGGGAGGCTGATGCGCGAACTTGCCGGCATCTGCGAGCGGAGGAGGCGCCCTGAAGACGGGCTTTGGGGGCCCAGGGGGTGGAGAAGGCTCGCGTGGAGGAGAAGGCGGTGCAGGACTCGAGGATGAAGTGCGGTTGGGCACTTCGGTCTTTGTTCGTCGAGCTGGCGGCGGCGCAGGTGGAGGCCCACGCCTGGAGTTGCCGGTGGTCTGAGGGCTGATAGTGCGCGCTGTTGGCGGTGCGCTCGGTGGAGGTGGTGGAGGCGCTCTCGCTCTTCTCGCCTCGTTCTCAGCTTGCGCCTTCTCGTCATGTTTCTTCTGCTCAATGTACAGCTTGATGAAGTCGGCGTTCTCCTCAATTTGATCCTCTGTGATGCCCATTGCCAGCAATTCCTTCAGCAGCGGCTGCCATGACGGGTCGGTGGTGTCGATCGCGGAGCTCCTGGCACTCGTGGCATTGGAATGGCTGCTCTGCGAGGGCGACACAAGGCTGACGGCTGGCGGAGGGATGATGGAGGCAGGCGGCGGCGCTGGGTTCGAGGCATGCCTGTGGCCGAACAGACCGCCCAAGAGGCCGTGTCCATGACTCTTTCCGTTGGCAGCAGGCCCACTGACCCCTGCTGCAGCGCCGAAGGGCTTGTTCTTTGTGTTCTTGTGGGCGTTCTTTTCGCGGTCGTCGACCTTCTTCTTGAACGTCTTTGCCTCCTTTTCGTCGGCAAAGGAGAAGGCCGCCTGGCACGCCTCGAGCTCGAAGGTGTGGAAGAAGACGCGGTCCTGGTTGTAGGTAAAGGTGTCGTATATCTCCTGGTCCCAGATGACACCACGGTTGGCGGACTGCAACATGTCAGTATGGCGCAGGGCGAGAGGAGGCGCATACGTACGGAGATGTCGACCAGCTTGATCCAGAAGGTGTTGCCGACCAGGTCGTTCGCAAGCACGGCGGCGCCCTGCAGGCCGGTGTATGTCCAGTTGTTCCTGTCGGGGTAGGCAACGTACAGCTTGGCGACGGCGACGGCGTGGATCTTGTTGGCCGACTTGGGGACGGTGCGCTTGACCGTCAGCTTGTCCTCGTCGGACAGGATCGAGGGCATGGCGGCGGTGCGCTAAGAATGGCGGGTATCGAGGGGGCTGCGGGCTGCGCAGGCGTGGTCCACGGTGTCGTGTCTCCAGCGCAGCGGGGCCGTGGTGCTCTATGCTCTGTGCTCTATGCGCCGGCCAGGCAGCACATGAATGCTCTGGTGTCGCAGTCGCGGGGCGGGCGGCGCCGAGGGTTCGATGCTCCGGAGGCTCAATGGCTCGCTGCTGGGTCGCCGCGCGTTGCACTCGCCACAGGCTGGGGAGAGCGGCTGTGTTGGTGCTGGGTGCGAGACGTCAGTGAGGGCTGCTGCGGCTCTGTCCCGACTGGCCCGCAAACCGGGCCTGGTAGCGCGTCAGCCAAGGCGGTGCGCAGGTGAAGGCCGTCGAAGCTCAGCGAACACTCGGCGAACACTCAGCGAGCGGTGTACACAGTCTAAACCTCGAACTTCTCCGTCTACTGCAGACAGCTTGACATGGCTTGACGCCGCTGGTCGTGTTGATGGGCGACTGCACAGCAAGGGTCCGCTGCGAAACGTCAGGTCCCAACGCTCGCACGCGACACTATCGGGTCTCGCAGCCAGCCTTTGCAACCCAACGGAGGAACACGTCAAGCCTTTGCGTGGAAGTATTTCGAATGGTATGGAACTTCTGGCTTGCATCTCCTGGTAAGCACGACCGCGTGACCTGGTTATCAACGTCTGCAGCGCATGCTGTGTTCCTGCTTCCACGTGGTAGCACCAGGTCAGGCCGCCGAACATGCACAGCCGTGGAACGCCAGGACACCCATGTTCACGATGCATGACGGACTCGACAAGAGCCTCAGACTTGCAGAGGCCGGATGTTTATGAGCTGAGCTCTATTGGATGAAAACGATCACGTCAATAGGAGGAAGCTATCGTCCAGCCGACATGGCTCAGGAGGACTTGAACGGTAGCTGTTTGAATTGTGTAGCATCACTAACCCACAGACTGGGATCATTCAGCGCATTGCAGTAGCCTGGGTGTACGAACGGGTGTGCTGGCTGGTTTGGCTCTATTCCCTCATGTGCTCTAACGATTACTCTAGAACAACAGTGGATATGTCGGTGTCGAGACCTACGAAAGGGCGAGAGACATGTTTGTGAGTAGCAATATTCACAACACGCCCACGTTCGTCGAACCACAGCAACATCTCACGGGCAAGAATGCCATGCAGTCCAATAGTGGTATCATTCCCAGTCATACAAACAAGCACTCGCAACAACGCTACAAAGCTAAGACAGCCAATTACTTCAAGCAGCCCGCTCAGCGGAAGCCACCTGGCATGTACGGATGATCAGCGACCTCCTGGTCAAATTTACCATGCTGCTCTGGGTCCAACTCCGTCTTCAGTGTGCCGTTTTCGTTGCGCGACTCGGCCACAACCTGCTGCATCTTCTCCTCGACCGGGGGGTGACCCTCAGGCAACTTGGTCTCACCATTCTGCTTCTGCGCACTCGCTGCGAAAGGGCAGCCAGCTGCAGCGGCATTGTCGAGGTTCATGGCCTCGAGCGCCTTGGTGACGCTGGTTGTGGTTGTCGTCGTCGTCGTGGGTGTTGCAGCGCCGCTGGACGTGCTGTCCACGATATCGGCAGGCGACATATCCTTGTTGGCTGTCTCCTTCTTGACGACGCCGTCAGGTGCGATCTGCCTGAACATGTCCATGGGGTCGAACCACGTGCGGACGGACTGCAGCTGCACCTTTTCGTTGACAGTGGCGACTGTGACACCCTGAACGTCGATGGCCCCACCATGGGCTTTCGCCGTGACCTTCTCGCCCTTGTTGTTGATGCCAACGTAGTCGTTCTTCATGACACCCCAGTGTCGCCACCTGAAGCTGACGGTGGGCGGCCCGCTGTACACCTCCAAGACCTCCCAAGCGAAGGTGGGCATCATGCGCTTGAAAGTCTTGTGGCTGCTTGCAAAGTCTGAGTAATCAGGCGAGTAGTACTCGTTCGGTGCGATGATGGCGTTGTATGTGCCGACTTTGAGCATGGCTTCGGCGCCTTCGGGCTCGGAACCGTTGATGGCAAACGAATAGTTCTCGTGGTCGACGGTACGCCAATCGCTGAGAACGGGCTTGAAGGAAGCCTCCACCTCCCAGTTTTTGACAAGGTTCTGGACAAGCTCGGGGAGAGAGCCGGCTTCGTGAGATTTTTGCTTTGCTAAGTCGTGTCAGCGTTGTAACACCGCTGGCTTTTTATGTGACACTCACTCTCAGAGAAGACCTTTCTTGTCTTGGAGTAGTCGGGAGCTCTGCCGTACCGCCACTTGACTTCTGTGTCCTTTAGGACAGCATCAGGATCAGTGAGGTAGTCTGGAAGTGCTGGGGGAGCCGGCTCCTGCGCAGGCATCTGCTGGACATCGGCAGCTGCCATAACGAATTTCGACCTGCGGTGGTCTGGGGTATCTAAGTGTATATGATTGTGCAAGCAGCGAGCAAGAAGAAAACAGAGAAGTAGGATGAACGTTATAGAAGCAGCCCAGACGGCAGAACTGTCATTGATTTATATGACTAGAATATGCCTAGAACGAAGTTATATCCAAATATACCTGTGTCAGCGGCAGCCACATAAGCCCTGCAGGCAGCTAATGATGCAGATATGCAACAGATGGAGTGAGGGCTTGTACTTCGTCGACTACCTCGAATAGAGAACTCCCAATTGGCCACGGCTCGGCGTTTGAAAGAGGTATGGTGGGTCCTGAGGCACTACTGTGCGTGAAACGGGACATTTAGGCTCGGCAACCTGCCGGTATGGAGGTCCAGACGACAGTCTTGCACGCCAACGAGGCACTCGTTGAGTTGCACTGTCCATCAGTGCGTTCAGGAGAGAGGCTGGATGCTTGAGCCGAGCACGCGATTAGGGTTGACGGTGGCGATGAGGTGTGCATTCCCTTCTGCTGAGATTCATCAAAAGTATCAGGTCTGTACTGGAAGTACGGCCAACCCCATCAGCGGACCCCTGCCTTCCGATCAATGGTTCGCCTTAAGCTGAGCCAATGCCACTCCGGCTGATTGTGAGACGTTTGCCCTTCAAGGTGGTGGGTCCGAGATCGATGCCGCGGGATTGCCTCCGGACGGGAGATCGCTTAACCCTGTGTGGGTCTCGTTTGTCGCAAGATCTCGAGAACGGGCCCTTGTGGCTGAACAGAATTCTTCTTCGCCATTAGATGTTGCTTAACGAGTGATCCTGGGCCGTCTGACACGCACACGTAAGGCGGCTCTTGAGAGGCGCACCGGGTGGTGCATTTTTGTACCACTGTAGTTTACTATATCGCAACCGAAAGACAGTGACGACAACGTGCGAGACTCGCTTGCCTTTGCGGATGTGGCGCAGTCGATTTCAGGTTCAGACGTTACAAGGGCTCCAAGTATTGCAACCGCAACCGGCTATCCAGGTCGGCGTTCTCGAACATCCTGCGAATAACTGGTCTGGCGCACGCACTTCTACTTGGAGAAGACATAATGAGGGCGCAGTGGACGCCTGTGTAGTGCGACTTTCTCCAGGAAGCTTTGGAGTGAACCGGCAGATCTAGACACTGTGTTCAATATGACATTACTCGCCTGATGACTATGGTATTGGGAAGCTTTCCCAGTCAGACTCGTTCTGGGCTTGGAAGGTTGCGAGTAGCACAAGGAATCCATGCTCTGGTGCCGTGTCGACCGCTGGCGGCGTTTACTCTTGCCTGTGCCGTTGGCTACTAAACGTTAGCTGCAGGTCAGCGGCTGCGTGATATTAGCACGTTCAAATATCCATCCTTTTGTCACTTGTGCGCTACAGCAATGGTGCCCGCGGCCTCGGCCGGAAAGTACGTACAGTGATATCGAATGACGGGCGGTTGGCGTGAAGAGAGCGATGCTGAGCAGCTGAACGCGAGCGCGCTTGCTTAGCGCGTGGTGACGTCAACCCTAAACAGGTACACAAACAATCGAGTTTGAGCAAGAGCACGGTAACCCCAACATCAACGCTCAAGATGGGCCGCCGACAGCGCCTAATCAGTACTTCGATTTTGCGTGCCATCTTCGTCGCTAAGCCTGTGAGCAATGATGAAAATGCACAGCCAGGTCTGCTTGCGCGCATCTTCGCCTTCTTCTCCCTCTTCCAGCTCACCCTTGCTCGCTATCGTGGTAAACTATTCAAGAAACTCAGGAACGAGTCGTGGCAAATCGACGAGGAAGAGTATACCGAGAGCTTCAGGAGTCCATCATCGTCAAAAAGAACGGACCTGGAGTCGGTTGGAGATCTGGGATATTCTGGCTCTGTTCGTGAAGGATAAACCGATGCATGCTTCTCGACTAATAGAGCTCAGACATTCTTCACGACACCAAATTCGAAATTCCTCGTCAAGTCACTTCCACGTCAATTCGAGCAGTCATTCTTTCGCCAAAGACTTCTAGACCCCTATGTCGAGCACATGCAATTTTACAAAGACTCCCTCCTTGTCCGCATCACAGACTTTCTCTATTGCCCGACAACGACACTGGGTGCTATGATTGGTGCTGCTCCCAGCCACCATATCGTGATGGAGAACATACTGCATGGGAAGTCCAGCTGCAGTGAAAGCAATCAAAAGCGGTGGGAGTCGTTCGACCTGAAACCAAACGACTACTTCTTCCCAGAAAGGGACATTGCTGGTGGTAGATTAGCGCCAGAGAGCGTCAAAGATCGTCTCATCGATGAGTTCAAAGACAAGATCAGTGTCACTATTGACCAGAAAGAAGAGCTTATGGCGCAATTATCGAACGACAGTAAGCTGCTGCAGGAAAACAATGCCGTT
This sequence comes from Stagonosporopsis tanaceti, assembly GCA_000812845.1. Classification (NCBI taxonomy): domain Eukaryota; kingdom Fungi; phylum Ascomycota; class Dothideomycetes; order Pleosporales; family Didymellaceae; genus Stagonosporopsis; species Stagonosporopsis tanaceti. The sequence goes on along the minus strand of JUDZ01009359.1, from coordinate 9,210 downwards.
GATTACTCGCTTTTCTTAATTCGCTATCCCGCAGACTTGGACTCTGGCACACGCAAAGTCCCAAATCCGCCCGGGCAGGGATCTACCTGGCGTACTGGCATCGTCTCACGAGACGGCAAATGGGTGTATCGAGTCATTGTACTGGACTTCTTCTGGTCAAAAGATGCGTTGCAAGCACATGCTTTCACCGGCTTGGTGAAGCTGTATAACGCTCTCAAATTCGGCAAAGACCATGGGCCAATGAGCATCACTACAAACAGTGACGAGTATCGGCAGAGATTCTTGGGGATGGTGGAAGACATGGTCGAAGTCCCGGACAGCTCTGGACGACCCTCGGGCGAGATCAGAAGCCCACAGCATGGGGCTCAGGCACTACAAGAGGACCTTTGAACTGCTCCTGGGCCAGTTTCCTATGTTGGTGCATGTTTCGTAGAGTTCGGATGCTACTGAATTGGAGATACCCTATGCTTGTCATGCATTCTCTGCTCGTATTGAGTGATGCTGCTGTAGCGCTTTAGAAACAAGCATGTCAATGTGAGATGAACAGTTACACGCAGGTGACGGTACGCAGACGACTGGCTGCAACCCCAAGCCACCCAGTCCTAACGAAGTGTTTCAAAGTAAAAGAGTCATAACTTGCAGAGCTATGTGCTGCTCACAAGACTCCATTTTCTCTTATTACATATTAAAAGCCGCCTAGAGTACCTCAGTAACTCCTGCAAAAGACGTGCAGATGAAATAGGAGCATAGTCTCTGGCCCGCCTTCTACGGAACATCAGAGGCAAGGTCACGCAGAAGGAGACGGTAGAATTGCTGTTGAAACCAGTCGTCATCGTGCATATCCACGCCTTTGCAAATGGCTGTTATACAACGCACAGGTGCACTGTCTCACGTCTCGCGATGTTCCCTGTTAACCCGTGTGCCCTGCATAAAGATTGGATCGCACTCGGGGATAAGCTTTTCGCCCACGTATTCTCCGAGTGTCGATTTGATGACTGCCGTGGCACAACCCGTGCTTTCTTCTACTTTAAGCTGTAAGTGTCCACGAGATCATCCCAGGTGGCTTGTAAGTAACACGACGTCATAGCTTTGGGTAAGAACACGATTAGATGTTCCTGCGGAAAAATTGCGATACATTACACGCCTCTGCAGCTGGGACAGAGTGCGACCTTCATGTGGTTGGTCGAAACGAATTTCTATGCAAGGGAAAGGGCCAGATGGGTTGATTTCGTGGGGAGATCTGCGGCTCTTCGCGTCCTAAGCGTACAATCCAGGCGCAAGCCTTAAGCGGTGACGAAGACATATGATGTCATGCTCGATCTCCATGTTGCGTGCGACAAATCACAGCTATCGTGACCTGCGATTTTGAAGCGCAAGTCCCCGGCTGGTACAATTGCTTCCGTACGGGGGCTCATGAGAATGTGCCTGCCGCTTGAGCTATTATATCTTACTAGGCCGTTACACCTGCAACCGCAACACGACTCCAACCTCCTGAAGACCCCCTCCTCACACCTCAGATCTATATTGTTCATACACGACCCTGCGGACGACTAACTACTACTACGGTCTTACCCACACGCTACCACTCACCAAGTCTCGCGCTTCCGCATATATCGCCCACCGGGTATCGCCCAATCACAGCCGTGATCGCTCAGCCTGCCTTACGTCACACACCTGGCTACGCCATCCAACGTCCTGGCGTGCGCCCCATAGAAAGATGTCTGTTCTTGCATTCAAGGCGCTCGGTTACGGTGCAGAACAGATACCAGACAAATTCTTCGAAAAGATTCCAGGCGGATTCTTCAAGCCTGAAGAGGAGAAAAAGAAGGGCAAGAAAAGCCGATCACCACCCAAGGAGAAGAACAGACGCAACAGCGAGCGGTCGCGACGGGAGCAAAGCCTGCAACGCGAGTACTCGGACTATAGCGGTGGCGACTCTGACCGTGAGGACGAACGCAGAAGAGAGCGCAGACGCCGAAAGAGCACGGCCAGAAGCACTAGCAGAAGTATGAGTCGTGGACGGGACACCCAGCGTAGTAGAGACGTGCCCGAAGAATACAACGACAAAAATATGCCATACGCGGGACAAGGACAGAGCCAAGCACCATATTTTCCACCACCGCCAACGTCCGAGTATGCGCCGTATAGTTCCCAGGAATATGCTTTCAGGTCGGGTCTGGATGACTATCGACCAACATCGGCTCAGCCCCAGGCAGGCTATCCACCGCAGGTAAATAACTTCTTCCGTTCTCGAAGCGCGACAGTTCCGATGATGCCGTCTCTTCAAACGCCGGTGGGCTCTTGTCCACCGCCGCTACTGAACAGGCCGCCTTCGTACGCGCAATCTCCTTTTGCTGGTCTACAGCCTCATTTGTTCGACCACCTTCGTCGTGGTACACCTGTCTCAGCTTCTTTTACACCTTCCTATGAGCCGCCTCTTGCGGCAGTATTGCGGCGCCCACCTACTAACACTCCTCAGCCTGCGTACAGTCAACCGTACTCAACACAACCACCCATAAACAGAGGAGATGGTACTTCTCCACCAGCAGTGGCATATGGAAGTGAAGCAGCGCATCGCTACGAGGAAATCCAGCATGCAAAAGCAGGTCACACGCCACAAGCTCGGTCAGCATCTGCCGCGCGCTATACTCCCGGACCTGGCTACGCTCCTTCGCCCGCAGGCCCGATCCCGCCTCCACCTGTTGGGCCAAACTCACCATCTGGGGCCCAGGCGCGGTATCCTCCGTACAACCCTGCCGCATATGCTCCCCAGGACCCTGCAGCATTTGCTCCTCAGGACCCTGCATACGCTCATGTGAACGGTTATGCCTCACCGCCGCCGTTTTACCGCCAGCAATCACGCTCTCAGCCCTCTTTCGACCAAAGCCAGTATCAATCTGCCTACAGCCCTCGAAGCTCTGACCAGCAAATTACCCCGCACGACGACCGCCATTCTAGTAGCCACCGTAGCAGCACCAAGCACGACCGCCGAGAACATCGGCATAGAGCTAGGTCTGCAGATTCCCGCAGTTCTCGTCGTGAAAAGTCGCGTATGTCTGACATGCGTGAAAGATTCGATGACATGGATCTGCGGAAGAAGAATCTCGGTGCTACAGTGGCTGGTGCGTTGGCGGGAGGCTTCGCCGGCAGAGCTGCAGGTAGAAGTAGACTGACAATGCTAGCAGGGGCTGCGGCCGGTGCGCTCGGTGGACAGGCGATCGCTGCCAGGAACGTTGACAAGTTTGTTCTACTTTCAGAAGAGCGGTGTGATGGAGGCTGACACGAATGCAGGGCAAAAGACGAGCATGGACGACTCCCGTCGCGGTCTCGTTCGCGGTCTCGACACCGAAGACACAATAACCGACCCCGCAGTCCAGACCGCAAGAGTGGAGGCGGTCTCCGAGCTAGAAGCCGAAGTATTATTGACCGCTTCCGCTCAAAGTCTCGTGGACGAGACGACCGCGAGGACCGCAGCGACCGCAGTCGGCGCGATGAGCGAGACGACCGCGACCGACACTACGACAGTGACAGCCTCTACGACAGCGATGATCGCCGTCGACGCCGTGACAGGAGTCGAGACAGCCGACGGCCCGATCGTGGGTACAAGGTCCATGAGGAGTATGATTATTTCACCGAGACCGGTTCTGAGGGTGACGGATCACCTGTGGTTCAGCGCAGGAAGAAGACGGTTAAGAGGCGAGACTAATGATGATTCACTACCAGATGTAGCTGGATAAATGAATGACTGTATAACTAGCTTTGGCATATTGTTATACTGCTGATTTATCGTTCTGGTATGATCGTAGACACGGACAATTGACGAGCAACGAGCAACGAATGAAAGAATCATGACAAATTCCCTTGAGACGCTATGCTTAGCTTTGATGAAATCAGGGTCCAGAACGGAGAAACCCTATGATAATTGCTTTTCGTTGTCTCTTACAAGATCACTGAGCTAACGGAAAGCTACATAGCAGTGGTCAATTCTACACACTCCGCAACGGCACCATACATGATCAAGCAGGCACTCCCAGCGCCTTTTACTGACGGAGCTACAGTCCGCTGGAGCTCTCCAGAGCGATTTGACAGCGCATCCTATAATCGGCTCGCCTTCCCCCATCCACAACATGTCACGAGACTCGGCCTAATCAGACGCATAAATTGGACCATCGGACCGTCTCTGTCATCGTCTTACCAGGCCAACGATTCCTTTGATCATGCGAGGCGGAGTTGAGTCCGACGACACACTGTTCCATTGAGACGCAGATGGATGCTGCTCATGGTGGTAGCGTGGGTTTAGTCGAAAGCCTGAAACGTTAGGCAGCCCGGCTAGTTGTAGGGCAGAGAGAGACAGACCTAAGCAGTCATAGATATGGGGAATGCATGCTGTGCCTACGACGCCGTTGAGTTGAGTCGAGTGAGTGCCGCTGTACACACAACGCTGCATGTGCATGAAGTGCCCGGGCAGGGCATTAAATGACAGGAAGGCCATCCGCATCCGCACACAGTGCCGACGCGGAAGCATCTCGGACCGCAGTGGCTGGTGTCTGGATCACCGGCCAGTGGCGATCTGCAGCCATGCTAGACCCCCACGTGTGCTCCCGCAGTGCGGCTTGACGCGAGCTAACTCGTTGCAACGTTCGAGGCTGGTGAATTTGCGATTTCGATACGAGCTTTGACTGCTGAGGCGCCCAAGCCCGTACGGCCAATTAGCGCGCTTCGCCGTTATGAACAACAAGACTGTGCGCTGCCGAGTACCAAACAGAAGGGCAGGCGTGAGGGAGCGGTCTTCACTGCGCACTGAGCTCTCGCCGAGCGCGACCGACGCCGGGAATATAAAGCGACGAACCAGATCCCCAGGCATGCCGGACAAGGTATTGTAACGGCGAAAGCAAAAAAACCCTTTGTTTCACGGTCCCCAGTCACAGAAACTCTGGCGCTAGCCGGCTCGTGTGTCTGCCTCGTGCTTGCCTCGACGTCGCATCATCCCGCGCCTCTAACCTTCACAGTGCATCCGCACGGCGCCTCACCGTTATCGCTTTGTTCGGTGCAGCTTTAGCGCTTGCTCCGCCGTTCGAGAAAGCTTCTGGAAACGCGCCAGCGCGCCTCCAGCTACGGCTGACAGCGTGCGGAGCACTTCCGTGGCAGGGATACGCGGATCTGCAACGGCGGTCGGTCATGTGGGCGAGTGGATTCCCATGCTCGTTAGAGACACCCTTCCTGAACGGTAGGTTCTGCGAGTGCAAGGAGCCTGGGTATGCGGATGACGGGCGTCCGGTGGGAAGGGTTGGCGAGTGGACGGGCACCCATCGGACGGGGGATTTGTGGGTGCGGCGCTTTTAAAAGCGCCTTGGGCAGCCTGGGGATGCAAGTCTTTTGCAAAAAAAAAGTACAAAGGCCCTGCTGCGCCCTGGGCTGTGGCTTGTTCTTTCTCCTGGGTCTATAGCCTTTGTTGTGTTGATATCTGCGTCCATGCGAGATTTAGAACCGTTGAAGAAAGAAAAGGCTTGGTGGAGCCTAGATTCAAATACCACATCCGCTCCGAAGTATACATACTCGCTATTCCCCATTGCTCGGCAGCAGCAGCGACCTGCTTCCCCATTGCGCCAGTTGCAGACCTCCCGTACCTGAGCATGGCATCCGCTACGATGAAGTCCCCTCTGCTAGACATGCTCCCGCCTGAGCTCCGGCTACGCATCTACGACTACCTCCTCGTTGCCGACCAACCTCTGAAGGGCGTCGCTGCTCGACAAAACACACAATATGGCCTAGACACCAAGATCCTGCGCGTCAACAGGCAAATCCACGCCGAAGCCCGGAACGCCTTCTTCGGCAAGAACACCTTCTACATCACCTCGCTCCCCACCAAGAGTGACGACGACCTCGACGGCTGCGGCGCCTTCGAGCCCCCACTACAAGCGCGCGACCTCCCACTGATCCGGCACCTCGAAATCGACCCGTTGTTCTACCCCAAGGAGCTCAAGACGGAGCCCGGCATCGGCGGCTGGAAACCCATCTGCCCCGCCGCAGAGCGATACATCATGAACCTAACGCACGTCCTCGGCTTCGTCAAGTCGACGCTACTGAGCCTCAGCTTCACGGCGGATACGCGGCGGTACGCGAGCTTCAGTGACGAAGTGTTTGGCGTGCTAGCGTCGGACGACGAAAGTCTAGACGACTTGTTGGATGTGAAGAAGGTGTTGACGGCGTTCCATGTCATTGAAGGGAATGTGCGGTTCAGGAACGCTGTTTCGGATCTTGTTGCTGTGAGGAATGTGGCGGTGGCTTTTGCGTTTCCGGAGTCGGATTTCAATTACAGGGTTGAGAAGGAAGAGCTGTGCAAGAGGGGACTTTTGTTTCTGGCGTGTCAGACGGTGTTTGCACGGAGTGAGATCAAGATCAAGGCGATGTTGGAGGGGCTCAGTGAGGATGAGCTGGATGAAGCTGAGGAGGAGGAGGCGAGCGAGTCTGGTTTCATAGCTTTGGGTGAACAGCGTCGGGAGTCAGTCGGTGTTGTGCAGGAAGCGAGGCGCGTGGTGGAGATGATGAAGTGATTCTGCTCAGCAAAGACGATGGACGACTTGATGATACCCATGTTTGTAACAGTATTTCGTATATACCTAGAGAGGACTACACATTGCATATCTGTGGCATTAGCATAGCTCAGCAGGGTGAAAGCTAGGCGTTAGCATAATATAAAAATTCAGAACATTTTAGAAATTTACTTCTTATGTGTTCTATCTTAGTTAGAATAGAAGTTTGGTGTTTGTTATTATTATTGTTTGCGCAGTTACATAAACACTAAACACTGCTTGCTGTGCGTTGCTTACAGAATGTATATTGAATCACCGCGTCCAGCAGCAAGCAACGAATAGACGAGAACATCAGACTGACGCGACAAGACAGACCATGTGCGCATTTTCCAGCCTGGAGTCCGCAACTGAATCAGAGCCAGAGAGCGCAGGCAGAGGACATCCTAGCGGCAATAGAAGACCCACTTAATCCTCTGTGCGCTTACTCGTGCGTCCGAGAAATACGACTTCGTCGTCATCTCTCTCAATAGTTTCGCCGACCGAACAATCCTCATTCGAGTCAATGGCATCTGCAGTACCGTCGAACAATCCGCGTGGAGTAGGAAATGGTTTCCGCGAGTTCAGGCGCAACTGAGCAAAAATACCCTCTGGATCAGTCAAGTCGTCTTCAGCACTGATGAGACCTTCATCATATGCTTCCAGTGCCATGACGATAGTTCCGTACATTGCTTCAGCAATTTTAGGAGGGAATGCATTGCCGACTTGCTTCATTGCTGAAGTCCGTGAGCCACAGAACTGGTATCCGTAGGGGAAGGTCTGGAACAAGGCCATTTCTCGCACGGTATATCTGCGCTTGCCTTCGTAATGGTAGTTGTCACCACCACTGGTTGTGATGCATCCCTTCAGAAATCCATGGGGGTTGTATGCCGGCTTCGGACTGGCCATGGGTTTCGGCTGGTGATGTTCATCATCGAATGCTCGGGGGCCAAGACGGCTCATGACCTTCAGTGCATCGTCGACGAAGACGAATGGTTTCAAACCACTACCATGCTCACCATGAGTGTCTTCAGGGAAAGGCGGAAGCGGAGTTCCACGGCTGTGCGAGGTCAGTTGAAAGCTTTTCACGATGCTTGATGCACATACCGAGCTGCAATGATGAGAAGGCGCTTCCTCTTTTGGACCAGACCAAGTCTTGACATGTCTTGTAACTTGTAGCGTAAGTCGTAACCTGCATTTCCGATATCGTATAAGAGCATTTTGAAGTTCTGTTTGTGTTGTTCATGCGTCATGAGCCCAAACGTTTGCTCAAGAGTTGCAATACGTGGTTTGATTGCTCTCAGAATGGGTCCGACGGTGTAAATCGCCTCGTAGTTCGCCTGATCGTTTTTGCCTGAGATGCTACTGCTTTGGTTAGTGCTTAATGCCAACGATTGCAGAGTAGTACTTACTGCGCTGGGCTCCAATAACAACAGGGTGGTGAGAGGTGGACCACATCGACCCGAAGATCGGCAGCATTAAACCCTGCTGGTGGGAAGTTATGTGCATTCTGACAAAACGGCAGTGCACCCGGGTGGTTCAAGTGGTAGGCTGCCAATGCGTCCCCATCAACGTCCAGACCCCATTGGACGTGCAGACCGGCTTGGATCGCCCCTTGGGTTGCGCCGCCAGCTCCGCAGAACACATCTGCAAATGTGCATCGCTTTTTCTTATTAGGATGTGAAAACTTCCGCTTTGGCAGCGAATCGAGAATCTCAAGCGAGGGAGATCTCGCGCGACGCTTGCCTCGACTTCGGGATCCCGCAGCTACAATCATGGCATCGTCTTCGATGGTTACGGAGCTTTTTGGCGACAGGCCAGGCTCTGCTGAGGATGGAACGGGGCCAGGGCGATCGACCTCGTTGCTGTGCAGATGGCGAATTATGCCACTGGTGTCTTTCCCAGTTCGGCTGCTGAAGCGAATGTAGACAACGCGACAGCAGAGGGGGCCTTTGTAGAAGATTTGTCTAACAGCTTCCTGCTTGGCCATAGAGAGTGGGAAGCGTGCAAATTTTGGACTGGTACGAAAGCTTTGGAGGGGAAAGCATTTGTTTGTGAATATGCAATCCCGCTTTCGTAACACCTCATCGACCGAGACATCTTCCATACCCGCGACGAATGGGGTTCGGTGGTCATCTTCACGCACTCGAAGTGTCATGGCCAGTTCGTTGAGCTTCCCTGTGCAATGATCAGTCTCTACCAAAAGATGCAAGTGCACAACATACAATCGAAGATTTGCCCAATATACTTTGTTCTTTGCAAGATAAACCCTCGAAGATGCACTTCATCAGTACTCAAGTTCTTGATGATGTGTTTGATCCGTAGGAAGCTGCCACTGTGCATAGCTGTCGGATCTTGCTTGGAATGGTCCACAAGCTCAACCGTATCGTTAGGCCGGACAACAACGCCTCTCGTCAGTTTGTGCTCTTGCAGCTCGATATCAGTTGAAGAGATAAAGTTCCTCGAGGTTCCGAACTCGAGACGCTTCTTACTGTTGGCGGTGTGCGGCCACGAGCTGTTTCCGTTGGCACGGTCGTTCTCTGCGCTGCGGGATGGTGGCTCGTGTGAGTCGGAGTCTGGTATCGAGGATCAGTGGTAGGCAGCCTCATACTGTACTAGGAGTGTTACCGTAGTCAAGAAG
>JUDZ01009358.1:0-20221 GCA_000812845.1 Stagonosporopsis tanaceti | reverse complement strand
CCCCCCCTCCAGTAAACTGGTACCGCCAACGCCGCACCAACTGGGAAGAAGACCAAGCGCTGCTCACGCGCAAGCAAATCCCCCAGCCCGTCCTCTTCATCCAGGCAGCCTACGACTCGGTCCTCAAGCCCGAGATGTCCCGCAGCATGGACGCCCTTATCCCCCGCTTGACGCGCGCAGAGGTCGCCGCGACGCACTGGGCGCTCACGCAGAAGCCGCAGGAGGTGAATCGGTTGCTGAGGGGGTGGTTGGAGAAGGAGGGGTTGGTTGGGGGGAAGAGTGCGTTGTGAGGACGGGTGATGTGAGGGTGGTTGTGGTGGTTGAGGTGGAGGTGGAGGTTGAGGTTGGGCTTGAGGTTAGGAGGGGAAGGGGAGCAAGTGTGCTGTTGAGATTAGCGATGTGGGGTTGCGATTGCAATTGCGATTGAGATTGAGATTGAGATTGAGATAAAACTGAATTCCTGCTTTCGTTCACAAAGTGCCTTTGTAAGGGTAAGATGCATGGAGCATGTGCTGAATGGCGACTTGTTGTTCCGATGCTGCGCGGAGCTGCGCGCGTTGGTCGTGCAGCATGCATTCACCTCACCTCGCAGCAACCAAGGTGTCTGCGCATCGTCGCCACAGCCATTGCCTTGCCGCCGCAGCGTAGCGATAACTTCGCACCAGTCCTCTAGCCTAGAAACGCACCGCAGCCACGGAAAAAAACATAGCCAGTAACATCCGCACACCTTCCCTCGTGGTTCGCAGCCGGCTCCACGGAGCCTTTGCTGGCGCATTGGTGGATTTGATAACGTCGATGGGAAGGGGCGGAACCAGCTCTCCGGCCCACTGCGGAAGGGGTGCTTGCAAGGATAGGGCACCCTTGTGCTCCGCAGACCGCCTTCGCTTGGTGCCTCGCAATCGTGTTCGCAGGGGACCTGGTCGTGAGCGCTGCTGTGCTGGCGTTCTGGCACCCTGAGGACGCAGCTCCGTTCACCGCTGCAGAAAACTGGTGGATGAGCGATAGCCAGCTTGATCTCAGGATACGGTTTTGCCCTGTGCTGCTGCTCGGTGTTGGAAGGATGCCCCCTGAGAGATAGCTTCTGCTGTCTGCTGTTCTGGGTAAATGGTACATTAGTTTGCCTGGCTGCCGAGCCTCTCAGTCGAGTACTTGCTCCCGATGAAAGATGGTCGATTCACGGCGCTAATCGTGAGATGCACGGCGATTGTGATGCTGCAAGACAGGTGCGTAAGAACACACGTCGTGCCTTGCAATGGCCTGGATCTCGATACATGTGTGAGTCTCTCGTACTTGCAAATGCCGCCGCAACGTTTGTTGATTCGAGGATTTGATGACGTTGAAGTAAAGATGGCGTTGGTGTGGACCCTGGCTCCAGTCAACCCAAACGGCGCCTCGTTCCCGGGACCACCACTGGATTCTGCCGCGTAGCATGCATCTTATCGGCTGGCCACTGGGCCTTACTTCTTGCTTCTGCCGTGTCGCTGCCACATCTGTACCATAGATGGGATGTATCACATTGGCTGCGCCGAGCCACGGCCACACACCAAAGGTCTGCGCCCAGAGCGTGAGAGCATATTCCGTGATATAATCTGGCCGAACATCCGCTCTGATTGACACGCTATAGCTACCGAATAATCGTGCGCTAATTGAGTCACAGCACTGATACGCTCTGTGCCGTTGCAATGCATCATATCGCGAGCGATTATCTTGCAGCTTGCACATGTCAATCGACTGTCTCTTCGCCGTTGTGCGCATCACTTTCAGGTGCGTTTGAAAGCACTATTGTGTCATACTTACCAAGCTGATAAGCATGCGTTGGAGTTTGGTCCCAAGGGTCTGGTCAACCTTGTATGTATATTGACGATTGGCTGATACTCGGCTGGGATGCCGTAAAGAGTGCACCGCATTCGATCCAGATTGGACCAAGAGAACACCACGAGTACTGCCGGAAGGATCCGCTAAGGCACCTACTATGGGTAGAAACGTGCTCTGCCGGGAATTTTGGCACCGTAAACCACTGAAGGTGAATTGTGAAACGGTGCTCAACCGAGATCGCTTCTCCAGAAGAAGCTGTACTGTCTGATGTATATCGCGGTTGAATTGAGGCATCCCATCGGATAGACTGGTGGCCGCGATGGTGAGAGAAGACGTGCTTCACGAGAGGCACTAAGTGTGCAGTAAGCCCGTTGAGCCTGCGTTTCTACCGACAAAGTGCTCCACTCCGCTACTTGGAGGGCGCTGCTGGCTTCCTGCAGGTCAACTTAGATGCAGGGACGAAGCTGCCTTATCGTCGTTTCACAGCGCTACCGCAGCCTCTTACAGAGAACCTTCCCTCGAGTCACTTCCACTTCAGACACCATTCTATGACAAAAGGGCGACGAGAGACATAGCCGTTATGCAGGCTTCGGAGCATCAACGCTGCTAGTCCGGTAGAAAGCGAGTCAAGCCATGCCTAGCCAATGGCAGGCTGCTGCGGGTATGTCGCATAGACTTCCGGTTCGTCGAGTTGGCGATCTAACTTCAAGTATGAACAACGCGTAAACAGATTGAACAAGAGCGTCTTGAATTCGCCATGGCAGGTAGTCGCCGTGCGCATCGTAATGCATGTGCATTGAGCCAGGTTGATCGGTCCGGCAAATGACGTGGATTCAATCTTCTGCCTCTCAACGCCACCTATCTCGCCAATGCGAAGTCGTTGATAGAATATGAACAAGAGACTGGTCCTGAAATCCGTTAGTGCAAGTTTGAGCCGTTGGGTATATCAGCCTCTACACTCTCCCGTGGGGTAGCGCTCTACAGCTTCTGCCTTCGACACTGCTCAAGAAGTCACACTCCCACATTCTTACATCATGGCTCCTTCGGCACTGGCAGACATTTATCCAATCCCAGCAAGACACTACTCAAAGCCCTCCACTGTAGTGGCAAGTGTTCTGCATGGGCCACGGGATCTAAGGCTTGTAAGCGTGCCGTTCCGTTGCGCATCCCACGCCGCCCGCTGTTCGTGGGGTGTTTGCATTGCATTTCGAGACCGCACGCTGACTGGGCGAATAGGAAACTCGATCACTCGCAGACCCCAGTCTCGGCGAACTTCAAATAGCTATCCAAGCGACAGGCTTGTGTGGGAGTGATGTGTCGTATTACAACAAATTCCGTAATGGTGACCTGCAAGCCGTCCAGCCATTGAGCCTGGGTCATGAGTCGGCTGGCATTGTAGTCGCCGTCGGGCCGGGGGTGCACGGCTTCTCCATCGGCGAGCGTGTCGCATTGGAAGTCGGTGTACCTTGCGACAATTGTCGGTCGTGTCAGAGAGGGCGCTACAACCTGTGTCCGTCGATGCGATTCAGGAGCAGCGCTAAATCCGTTCCTCACTTCCAGGGCACGCTTCAGGAACGCATAAACCACCCAGCAAAATGGTGCCACAAGTATGTCTTGCATACGCGTACGGCTGCACAATCTAGGCTGACAACCTTATCCAGACTCCCTTCACATGTATCCCTCGAATCAGCTGCTTTGCTTGAGCCGCTCTCGGTGGCTATTCATGCTACGCGGAGAGCTGCTGTCGAGCAGGGTGACACTGCTATTGTGTTTGGTGCCGGCACTGTCGGTTTGCTCACTGCTGCCATGGCGAGAATGTCTGGCGCAACGACTGTAGTCATTGTAGACGTTGACCATGGTCGCATCCAGTATGCACTGAGAAACGGCTTTGCGCATAAGGGCTTTGTTGTTCCATCACGTCAAAACGCCAGCGAGACGTCGGACCAGTTCGACGCTGCAAAGGATCTTGCAGCAGACGTCATGGAGGTAGCATCGCTGGGTGATGCTTATTTCGAAGGCGCGGACTTGACGTTCGATTGTACTGGAAAGGAGATTTGTATGCAGGCCGGTCTTTTTGTAAGTGATGTCTCTTGTGAACCGATGCCAGTATCTAATACAAGGCCAGGCAACACGACCTGGTGGTAAGCTGATCATGGTCGGAATGGGCACGCCTGTCCAGACTCTGCCAATATCGGCGTCTCACCTGAAAGAGATTGATATCATTGGCATCTTCCGATATGCGAACACATACGCGACCGGTATCAAAATCATCTCTTCTGGTGTTCTTCCGAGTCTTGACAACATGATCACCCACCGCTTCAAGGGCCTTGGTGCCGCGAAGGAGGCTTTTGATCTTGCTGGAAAGACAACTGACAAAGATGGCAACCTCGTCCTGAAGGTACTGATAGAAGTTTGATCCAATCTCCTATAATATCAAATTGGCTCAAATGCTCGAGTCTGGCGTTCGGGTGGCTTGGAGTTTGGGAGCAATCAGATACCATTACTTTATCATATAGAGTTAGCAACAAAGCAATAGACGCGTCGCAATGGCAACAATGATTTGACAGTGTATTTCTCTGAGCAGAACCTCCAAGTTCAGTCTGTGTCGTGATGGAGGAATGATGGGAAACGATGTATGCGATTCGTTTCACGCGCGCGGTCACGTGAGCTGCTAAGTGGGGCCAGGCAACGGCAATGGAGCTCCATACAAGCTCCCCGCCATTGCCCCATCGCCGCTCACCACGACCACAAAGCTGCCAAACAATCGCTACGCCTCCGTGACAACCACTTAAACACCACACTCGAGCCTGAGAACAGTCGACAGCATGGCGGACACTACGGGGAACCCGCTGCTTTCGACGTCCCGTGCATCAGATACAAGCCCGGTTGTTCAACTCCACCCGCTAGTGCTCCTCACGATATCAGACTGCATATCACGACACACATTACGACAGCAGCCGGGGCCTGTGGTCGGAGCTATTCTTGGCGCTCAGAATGGTCAAGAGGTCACAATGGAGGTTGCTTTCCAGGCCAAGCTGAACTCAAGTGAGGATGGACAGGTGTTACTTAATGACGAGTGGTTCAGCAAACGCTTAGAAGACTGTGAGTCGCTGAATCCCGAGGAATCGTTATGATGACCATTTGTTAACTTGTTCAGTCAAAGAAGTACATAAGCAGCCTCAACTAGACCTGGTTGGGTGGTTTACACTTGGTCCAGCTTCAGGGCCGGGTCCTCACGTTTTACCGATTCATTCGCGCATAACGGAGCTTTACAACGAGTCGCCCATTCTCTTACTATTTCATCCGGAGAGTACCTACACCGAAGCCACAGCGTCTGGCAAACTACCACTCACACTCTACGAATCGCTCTCCGAGAACGCACCCAACGATCCCAATGACAAAGCTATGGATATCGATGGCGCGGCCCAGGCCAGAACCACAAAATTCAGGGAACTCGTATATTCAGTCGAGACAGGCGAGGCTGAGATGATAAGCGTAGACTTTGTTGCACGCGGAGGAGGCAACGCCACCGCAGTCGAAGGGTCCGTAGGGGCGTCTGCTCCAGCAGGTGAGACTTCGAAAGCTAGCGACAACGCGGGAAAGAAGGGCAAGGGAAAGCAGAAAGAGAAAGATAGCGAGAAAGATGCACCTATCGACGAGACGACAGTGCTGGATGCAGACGATGAAGAAAGTAAGTGAATTGTGACTGGAATTCTGGCGCACCAAGTACTAACTCGCTGTGTAGTTCTCTCGTCATTGACGGCAAAGATGAATGCTGTCCGCATGCTCAGTCGCCGTGTTGCACTCCTCCGCGCCTACCTCGATGCACTGCCACCTTCGTACCTCTCAGATTCGTCCTTTCCACTGAGCACGGCTTCAGAAGCTCAACATCCGCTTCCGCTAGATCACGCCATTCTCCGTAGCATCTCGGCCACGCTTGCACGCCTCAATATTCTCGCTCCACCAGACTCTGAAGCATTCACACTTGAGTCACAACAAGAAGCGTCAGACGTTCAGCTAGTCAATCTTCTAGCCTCAATTACAAACTCCGTGTCCTCCGCCAAAGAACTTGGTCGCAAGAGCCAGATCGTTGAGAATGCCAAAAGCCAAGGGAAGAGCCGGATGGGCAACATCATGGGCGGATATGGAGGGCCACCAGAGGGCAATTTCTTCGATATTGGCGGTGGCGCCGGCGGCTTGAGAGCGGGCGGTGAAAGGTGGTCATAGCTACTGTCATTTCCTCTCACCATTGACTTTACGGCCATCCGATGATTGGGAACCTGCTCAAAGGGGCGAAGCGTTGCTCTGATCATCACACTTTGCATAGCGACGGCGTTGACCAATTCGCCCCAAACAACTGGTTCGAGCATCAGGCGAGAGACAACAGCATGAATAGAGGGGACGCTTGCACTCACAGCCGCGCAAACCAAGACCTCCCAAAAGCCTCTCTAGCGTTGGTAGTCAGGTTGGTCGAATGTTGCCCCAACTTATTCGAATTGCAAATGATTGCGGATAACGTCAACTACGCCTTTTCCGTCCGCAGCATGCACTTCATGGCAGAAATGCATCCGGAATTAGCTGAGAGAACACTCAACGACGCTAGGAAAGAGAGCAACAGTACTCGCGAAGGGTGACAACTTTTCGAGATTTTTAATGTTATGATAATGACTTTGATTTTCCCAGTGCAATAGGTCCACAGCTATATCGAAGGGAGCATTACACAGCAGATAGTAAACGTACTTTGGGTGACCAAAACGTAGGCCAAGGTCTGAAGATTGAATTCGCTGCTTCCGTTCCTCCGAGTGAACGGTAGGCCGCGGAAGCGGCTGTACAACGATACGATCTTAATATGTTTTGACAACCTAAAACGCGGCCGGCCGAATGAACCGCGTGACCCTTCCGTGCGAGAGTGAGCTTCGTATCTACGTGTTTTTATTGGCCGTGTTCGGACGAAACATGTGAAGGACGGCTGTGAAGCACACAGGCCGGTCGTTCGGGATAGGATTTAGCGAGAGCGCCCGGTGCACTCTGGGGAAAGGATAGCGAGGTGGTGAGAGCCAAGCTCGCCGAGAGTATGCCGATGGAGAGCGTCCCTATGACGTCTGTCTTTGCGGATGCCAGGAAAATGAAGAAGTTCGGCCGTGCAAAAATACGTACATGGTTGAACCTATGGTGGAGTATAATGACGACGATAGAGACGGAGAAATTGTTGATGATGTCGACGTCGCCTGCAGGGCCGTGAAGCAGGCTTCCGGTCAGACCCTGCATGTGTTGGCTGACATAAACGATCCCTTCTCTATTCGGCCACCAGCTCACTCCACGATCAGCTAACCTCTTCGAACCTCCACTTTGCCTTGCTGGGTCTACTCTCATCTTTCCGGTGCTCAAACACGTTAAGCCGCGGTACGCTCCCGAGCCAGCCCACCCCGTATTCAGAGACGCCGCGAGACAGTGCCGCTGCGTTAGCCGCAACATATGCGCGGCCGAGAAGCAGTGCATTCAATGAAGCTCTACGTCAGCGCGTCTCCAGAAGTGTTCGCTGCAGGCCTGCGCTGCCTGGGCGTCGAGGCTGTGACGCTTCTCCGCGTTCCAAATGCGGTGATCTGGCCAATCCGATACATTCTCGCGTGACGTCGAGTGCTGTGATTCGTGGTCTGACACTCTGGCACGCGGAGATGACCTTGGGTGGAGAGATAATGGCACAGCCCACTCGTGACATACGCTTCCCCGCACGAGGCTGCAGTATATACTTCCAAACACCTCCGCTGCTTGGCCATTTTGAAGTACAAACAGTTTCAAGCCGTCTATCACACCACAACCACGCCTACCATTCTTGGCTTAAGCTTCAAGCATCAACCAGGACAAGATCCAACATATAAACAGCACAACTCCCTACCGATTGACTATTTGTCCAACGAACCAAAGGGTACAGAACAGCCATGCCTTTCTCTCGATTCACCCCACTTCTTCGTCAGAGGCTCTTCACTACATCAACACGATCACGCCATGCCATCGCCATTGGCGACGTCGCAACTGAGGAGCTAGCAGCAGCCTCCAAGGCTGTCCCCAAGCTTGGAAGGATTGCCCGATGGTATCTACCCTCAATGGCTATCGCAGCTGTAGGCATGATGTACATCCCGGCCAGTGTATACCTTCCT
This sequence comes from Stagonosporopsis tanaceti, assembly GCA_000812845.1. Taxonomy (NCBI): domain Eukaryota; kingdom Fungi; phylum Ascomycota; class Dothideomycetes; order Pleosporales; family Didymellaceae; genus Stagonosporopsis; species Stagonosporopsis tanaceti. The sequence continues at coordinate 12,248 of JUDZ01009358.1, read as the reverse complement.
CGCGAGCCAGCCAAGCCCCGAACCGTCACTCTTGACGCTGCCAACCGTCACATCGGCTACAGCGTCACTACTGCCCTAAATGAGTCCAACCGAGCTGTCCACGAGCCGGTCGAGCTCACTCAGGAGCAGAAGAACCAACAGCTCATGGATCTCTATGGCGAACGTTCCAGCCTCGAAGACATGGAGCGCGCCATCGCTGGTCTTGCAGTCCGCACCGTGAGCCAGAAGGACAGGAACGCTGCACTTGAGGAAGCCTACGGCGACAGGAGCAGCATCAAAGACCTCGAGAGGGCCATGCAGATCTACGAAGTCCAGTGATTGAATCGAAATGGAAGAAAATGAAGGAAGCACAGTTACCAGCTAGAGGCTGAAGAAACCACCACACATCGCTACATAAGAAGCAGGGCACGACGAGGAGGAAGAATGTCACACAATGCGCGCAAGACGCTGCAAGTCACAACACCAGGCACGAGAAGACCGTTACTGTAAAAGCAGAAGCGCTCAATACCAAACCCCTGGGAAGTGACAAGTGGGGGGCACGCAATACGCATCACGGAAGGACGGGGAGCATCAGAAGCAGACTGTCTTCAAGACAGCTACGAAGTAACGAAGGCCATCAGCATCCATAGCAGACATCTCGCATGTTCATCAAAAACAATCAAAGCAATCGAATTTACATCAATACCACATCCTGTACCCGTTGCACTTTGCCGTGACATTATCCCGACACCTCGTTTCCTCCCCCTGGTATTTTGTTTTTTCCACCCTGCCCCTGACGTCGCACAGCACAGCATCTCTCCTGACAGTGGTGGTCTGTCCGTCAGCCCACGAGCCGACACCACCCGAACTCACCCGACGGCCGCGCGACGCAACACCAACAGAGCCGCATGTCTGTGCGCTTGCACTTGAGCCTCCACATACCGACAACCTCCGTCATGGTATCTCTAGAGTGGATTTTGGGCGGAAAATTTGCAGAACAGGGAGGTGTGATATCATCGCTGGTGTGCTGTAGGTAGGGCAGGTGGAGAGGTCTAATAGGAGGTGGGCTTTTTTCCGGGTTGTGGAGCGCTGGTGCACTCTTGCACTGCGTGGGCTTCCATGCTGCAATGATTGCTGGCCTGTTTAACTGAAGTGTTACGTTCGTAGATTGTTGCGATTGTAGATACCATGGAGCTCTTCACGATCGCTGAGTGACTCGTCAGGTAAGCTATCTACATCTGGTACCGACTGTGATCGCATTGTCTATGAAGGAGCTCGTTCTTTTGAGCGATCGTTTCCAATCGCTACAGAGCCCTATGTTGGTTACAACTACTGTAGAACACAGCTAATACTGATCCCGGTAGACCAATGTACAGGGAATAGCATGCGCTTTGCTTCTGCGAAGGAATGTTTGTCTAAATACGTTGTAGGTGTTGACAACAGCAGGTCGTGGCCAACATAAGGTTCGAGCATGTACATGCTCTTTGGATGCACCGATCACCTCTCATGGGGATCACAATTTCTGACTAGCGGGACAAAATTAAGGCGAGTTCTTTAAATCAATATATGTTAAGGATATAGTACACCCGCCAGCTTCTACTTACTACCAGAGTAACAATTACAATTTCCGTTCCAGACGCTGCTGTAACCCCCCTTGTCTTGCGTAAACTCCCAAGCCACATCCCATGCTAAGCGCGCAAAATAACCACCAACACTCTTCTCTCAGGGTATCATACGATTCGAAATTTAGCACCACTCTTTACATCAGGAAGTATGCGAATGCACCGGCAAGACCGGCGAAGGCGACGCTGCCGGACATGTGCGAAGCTGCGCCAGTAGATGATGCTGGAGAGCCTGATGCAGTACCAGATGGGGATGTCGAGGCGGAGCTTTCTGTGAGGTTACCACCAGTGCCAGCCGTCGAGGTAGGCGAGACGTTGTTGTCGGCTTCAGCGGAAGCGTTCTTGAAAGCAGCCAGAGTCCTAGCGCCAGTAGCACTATACTGCATTAGTGTGGAGCATCTTGGTGGTTTGGAGTACAACTTACGGTGGGTTGATTACACCAACCATGCCGTTCTGGCAGTGCTTGCCTTGTGTGCAGTAGAACCAGATGGGAGCCGAGGCATTTGTCACCTCATAAGTGAAAGTCCAGTTCGAAACCTTCTGGGTGTCGGCGGTGGGCACAAAGCCAGACCAGAAGCCGTTATTCAGAGGTGTGCATGGCGAGTTGAAGGCTGCCTGAGCAATCGAGTGGTTCTTGGGCCAGAACTTGAAGGTGACGGTGTCGCCCTCAGCAGCATTGATTGTATCAGGCTTAAAAACCAAATCGCCAGCCTTCGTTCCGACAGCGACCGAGTGATCCACTGCGAGCGCGGAGCCGGCAAGTGCGGTAAAGGCAAAGACTGTAGAGAAGTGCATTATGATTGGTCGTTGATGAAATCTTAGCTCGTTTGAGTAATGGTAGTGAATGTGGTAATCGAAACGTAGGAATACGATGCCAAGTCAAAAGAGAAGAGAAGATTGGGCCTGCCTGATGAGATGATTCTACATTTGAGAGCATTTGAGCTGGTTTTATATCATATAAGAGATGTTTGCCGCCGGGCTGAAGATGGATGTCCAAGATGGCAATGTCGGCCTGAGCAGGCCATGACGGAACAACTTCGAGACTTCAGGCGTCGCGAAGGCATGAACAATCGATGCCTTGCGACTGGAAGCGAGGTTTGCAGTAATGACATGTTGTGACAGGAAGGGCTACGATTGGACACATACACGGTAAGCGCCAGGGACAGCCACAGGTGCCTGGGCATAACATGCCTGAATAAGGCCCTGCTATGTGGCTGGAGACAGCTCGGCGCGTACAGTCCAAGTCTGAGGTTTGTTGTGTCTCTGCGAAAGGGATGAAACCTCATGGGCGCTGTCGTTGGAGACGCGAAGTGTGTGGAGGCCTTGCTAGCACAATTTTAGCGCGTGAAACCCCACACTCACTTGTCAGCTTGCCTTTGACAGCGCAGTGACCGGCGACAACGGCCGCCTGTCGCCATACCATCTGCGGAGCCGACTTGTTGACAAGCCGCTGGCATGTCTCAAACAGTGTTTCTGAGGGTGACATCTCAACGGCGCGCAGCAGCGCCACCACCGCCACCATGCCGACCTCTTCGGTCCATCACCATGCTTCAGCGTATTCGTGTAGTCGACCAGCTCTTACCCTGGATAGCGGCTGGGTCGCTATATATGGGCATAGTAGCCTGCATTGACTAGGATGCTCAGGTCAACACACGGTTTCGAGAAGAGTCCGTGGAAGCGCACCGTCCAACCCCATCGTTGAGGTTTGTCTTCAGCGGTGTGCTTATCTGCTCCACACAGTAGTATGCACACAGAGAGCGCACTCGTCGGCTTCTCGCAGCTTCCGCAAATACCGACCTTTCTTCTCAGCCGCTCGAGGAGTGCAACGTTGTAAGCAACCGTGGGATCAACTGACGTGGACGCTACATCCGCCACACCCGGCAGGGTCTATCTCGAGCTTTCCTTTGTTCGACACTCGTATTTGCGACCTTGACCCTCAGATAACCTGACCATCTCTACAAGAGGCAAACCAGGGCTGCGATGTTTATTGATCGCCGCTGAGAATTGCTTGACTCGGCCATCTCGGCTGTGACCAGCCGTCACCTCCTCAGTAGCTGCGGACAATTCTCTCGCTTGCATACCCCAAAGAAGCAGATACCCACTCTTACCCTGCCAAAAATATACGGCCTCCACATCTACCCTCGTGTTCAGCGACGCTATGAGCTCACCTACTCTATTTGTTTGTCGAGCTCCGCCTGCATACAGTCACCTGCGCTGACGGATGCAGCTAGCTTTACGGTATCGTATTCCCAGCCATGGATCTCTCTCGCTTTCTGCCCATCGTTGCCTCGTACGACTGTTGCTATGACGAAAACATGGAATGGAGCTTTACTATGCAAGCGGAGCAGGTGTATATAAAGACGACCGTGGGCGCAGTGAAATGGCTCATCACCAGCTTCACCAACATTTCAGCACTCGCCCCTACCGATATCACCACAAGGCAGCTTTCACACTACTTAACCATCAAGCAACATTCAAAATGAAGTTTTCCACCTCCGCCATTGCTCTCGGAATTGCCAGCCTTACCTCTGCCATCTCTGGTATGCTTTGAACATTTCTTTAAAGAACAGATTACTTACTGACCTGCGAAGTGTCCTACGACACTGGTTACGATGACGGCAGCCGTGATCTGACCGCTTTGTCTTGCTCTGACGGCGCAAATGGCCTCATCACCAAGCACGGATGGAAGACCCAGTCAAACGTTCCTTCGTTCCCTCGCATTGGTGGCTACCAGGGAATTGCGGGCTGGAACTCTCCGCAGTGCGGTACTTGCTACGGCATCACCTACAACGGCAAGACCATCTACGTTTTGGCTGTTGACCACACCGCCAATGGTTTCAATCTCGCTAAGGGAGCTATGGACCAGCTCACCAACGGCCAGGCAGCTGCCCTCGGTCGCATTGATGCTCAGTATGCGCAGGTAGCCACCAGCAACTGTGGCTTTTAAGAGCTAGACTATGGACGGCGACGATTGTCTTCTGACGAAGAAAACGGCCTAATAGGGTTGTAATGTTTATTGCCTAAATAATAGTTGCATGGCGTGGTCGGTGTATGTATATACGACAGCGAGTCATTCCTTACGAAGTCACTCATGAATAAATAATGTTCACTATCTATTATACTTTCCTCGGAAGCCACACACCTGACCCGTTCGTCTTGCGTGAGTAACATCCGCACAAACACTGTCGGAATGGCTTCCCAGCACGCCGCAATACGTTTGTATGAGGGAGCTCGTTTCTGTTGGCCGCTCAGGTTTGTGCCCTACCCTGAGGTCCCTGACTGACTCTTCTGCGCACGCCACAGTTACTGCATGACACGACTAAGATCCAGAATCAAAAGCCGCTTGTGATGCCTCGCGTTCGCTGATTCGTTCCAAGTATGCAGCAACATTCTTACGTCCTGGGGTACTAAGCCATGAAGCAACCTGGTCAGCCATAATCTTTGTAAGACCATAGAAGTGAAAATCAGCAGCTGAGAAACGGTTCCTGCAAAGGTAGGTACTGCCTTCGAGGTGTCGTCCAGCAGATCCAGGATCAGTTGATGACGACCTTTCCGGAAACCCTTGCCTCAGGGACAGGGACTTGATTGTCTTTGTATGAGTTGATTGTGTTGGGGTCGTTACGGAACCAGACGATCAACGGTTGGGCGAGTTCCTGATCCATCCTGTCCAGCCACATGCGCGTCCCAGCTCGTTGTTACGCATCATCGCCAAAAAAAGACCTGCCACCCTCGGTCACTTCGTCGAAGTATTCACAAATCGCGATGTCCTCGACCAAGATTGTTCCATTGTCGAGGACGAGTGCAGGAAGTTCGCGCTGTGGGTTGACCTTCTTTCGGTATTCCAGCCTGGGATTCTCCAGTACCATAATATCAACTTCCTGTGAATCGAGCTTTGATCCACCACGTTCAAGGGCAAAGAATCGAACAATGTAGGGTTTGGGTGAGGGTGCGCCGTAGAGCTTCATATGCTGTAGGTGTGTTTGTAATCGAGCGTGTGAAAGAACTAAGTCGAAATGGATAATGAAAAACAATTGCTGTTAGTAACACGCTTTTATTCATGCCGTCCCACGGTCGAAAACGGGATCGAACGTGGGGTTTGTGTCCGGCGGACATACACCATTGTACGGACGTATGCTACTATACGGACATATACTGTCGTACATGTGACTTGCGACGTAGAATCCGAATGTTCAGTAGATTAATTGGTTCCGTAAGTGAATGATTGGCATTTCTGATTAACGAAGAGGAAGGACACATCATGTTGATGTTCAGCACCGAAAACGGCCAAGGTGCCAGCACGTTACATGGTACGGCTACGTCGGCCAGTACACTCCTAGGGTGCCAATATTCGGTAGCAAATCGGACATTTTCCTCACGCTGAATGGGTTGATCTCGTCTCTGGTAGCTGAATAATGGGACGGGGTGTACGACACGATGTGGCCAGACACTGTGTGCTGGAATTGGAAAGGGGAAAAGTGAGCTTTTAATGTGAGCTCCCGGAAGCGCATTTCAGAACTGCAAAGAGAACCACTTCAGAAAACCCGGTAGGACATACCAAAACGACATGCTCACAGTCTGGGCCGAGAAAGGTCGTACGTCGAATATTTATGTGGTATGTGTGCTTGTAACAATGTATGGGATCCTCTTTCCTCCCCTCCCTCATCCGAAGTAGCTTGAGTAAGTATTTAGGATTTTATGAGACAGTTGGCAGGGGGATTATGTGGGGTCTTCTCAAGGCTGCCCGTACATGTTAGCAAGTCAAATGGTGGAATTGCATGCTTGTTCGCGGGGTTACCTTTTGGCATCGACGACGAGAACCGGACTTTCGAGGACATTGATATCGTAGGCGGAGGACCCAAAGCAGTACGATTTTGGGCTTATCTGGCTACTCTATCGTAAGTTGTAGCATATCGTACCCGTGGGCATTAGAAGAACAAGCTGGAATGGGCACTGCTATGCTTCTGGGTAAAGATACCAAACCGCTTCGTTGATCTTCGCCAAAAGGCAACGTCAAAACCAAAGTGTGGATAAATCCCATGCCGCACAAGTCCAGGGACGCCTAAAGTTATCGGGGCACCAAGCTTCACTCTTTAGATCAGCGAAATAGATAGGAATCGTTTCATCTTTCCGCTCTTGCCTCTCCCTTTTAGCCTTGTCACAAAGAGAGCTATCAGCCATAGTGTCAGCAACCTTTCCCCGCTCACATTGATGCCGATAGCCTTCATGCTCTGGTGTCCAAACCTCTTTCGTGTGTTTTTGAGAAGCCTCAACGTCTAACAAGGCCGGTAAGCCCTTCGTTTGCACCACAGCCTTGTTGTGTCAGATGTTTTGACGGGATCTTCTGGCTGTGCTCGAGCAATGGGACTGTGGGGATCAGGTGCCGCGGTGAGGTACAGGATCACGTGATCTCAGATATCCGATGCAAAGTATTGTCCGCAGTGTCTCTTGAATCTACGACAGTGGTTGTGGGGCTGCAGAGTCTGTCCCATGTGCATATGCTTCCGACCACCGCGTATGGTGTATCGGCGTCGTAAGCTGTGGGACTCGTTGTCAGCGAAGGGTGTTCTCATCGGACAGACTCCGCAAGACAGATCGCCAGACTCCACTTCACCGCATACTCGTAACCAGCCGTTCTGCGATGAGTACCCTCAATAACGGGTGAGCCTTGTGCAGTCCACGAACAAAGTATTGCAGAGCAGGGCCTGGACAGGCCTGGACTCGCGGCTTGCCCGAAATTGCGGATAGGCAAGCATAAACCTATGATCAAACAAAATATGGAGGGACTGCGACCAAATGCATTAGTACGCAAGCTGTGCCGGGAGCGACCGGCATGTGGATCAATGAAGGACGCGATTGCGGTGGGGTGAGGCTGTTTGTCTATGGATTGCATGCTCTTGACGGCATACAGTAGTGATATCCGCGGTACGGCGTTCAGACGGCGCATTGCGACTCGGTGGCGTTGCGCATGGGCCTGCCCTTTTTGTCGTCGCCATCGTCGCTGCAGGGAAGGCGGCCAGCCTCAACGCTCACTCGGAGACTGTCACCATGGAACGAGGGGGAATGATTGGCGGATCCGCTCGCGCTAACGCTTAGCGGCCGGTAGAGCTTGTCTTTGCAAACGGGATCATCTTCTCCTAGCTCGTCCATGACAGGCGGGCGGGCTGTCGACTAAGCTATGCGCGGGAATATCTTCTTACCGCTTAGTGTGGTGACATCGCGAGATTGACATGGCGTGCCTCGTTGGACGGTTTGCGAGTCAGTTCAAGTACTATACTCCGAGCGAAGCCTCAATCTTTTCATCACCCATTTTGTCACTCGTTCATCATGCATCTCAAGACTGCCTCACTGCTGGCTGCTGCTGCTGCGCCAATTTCGGTATATGCGGTGCCCTCTGCTGAGACAAAGCCTTATAGCAATAGCACAACATGTCGCAAGACCACTGTTGCGGTCTTGTAAGTCGAGCGACATCTTGGACTTGATCGAAGTGTACTAACAACACTTAGGGGCGCAGGTGTCGCAGGTATCACAGCAGCTGTAAGCTCTCGACAATCAACCGCAAGCTAAGGTTACTAATACATCTTAGCAAGCACTAGCAAATCAGTCTATCACAGACTTCCTCATCGTGGAGTATAACGAGCAGGTTGGCGGCCGCATGCGTCACGCCAACTTTGGCTCTGATGACTCCGGTAACCCATACGTTGTCGAACTTGGCGCGAATTGGATTTCCGGGACGGGCACACCAGATGGACCTGAGAATCCAGTATGGACCTTTGCCAAGCAGACCAATCTGTCGAGTACATATTCGAACTTGAGCAACATTGCCACGTACGATGAGACCGGTGCCTCCGACTATCTGGATATTCTCGATGAGTTCGATGAGATAGCTGGTGCTGTTGAGCAGGCGGCAGGAAGGATTTTGTCGGAGAATCTTCAAGATAGGAGTCAGCGTGCCCTCTTGTCCGAGAATGGATGGAAGAACAAGCGCGATTCCCACCGGAAGACAGTCGAATGGTGGTACTTTGATTGGGATGCGGCGGCACTGCCCGAGGAATCGAGCACCGTGTTTGCGATAACGGCGTCTAATCTTACGTACTACCAGTTCAAGGACGAGGACTTCTTCAGTATCGACCAGCGCGGCTACAACACCTGGCTCAAGGGTGAAGCAGCCAAGTTCTTGCAGCCGAACGACCGTCGACTTCTCTTCAACACCACCGTCACCGCCATTGAGTACTCCGATTCTGGTGTCAAGGTCACTAATGAGGATGGATCGTGTATCGAAGCCGAATACGCAATCTGCACCTTTGCCTTGGGTGTCCTCCAGGAGGAAGTAGTCGAGTTTACACCCGCCCTTCCCGATTGGAAGCAGTCCTCAATCGCTACCTTCAATATGGGTACCTACACGAAGATCTTCATGCAGTTCAATGAGACCTTCTGGCCCGCAGACAAGGAGTTCTTTCTTTACTCCCACCCCACTACCCGTGGATACTACCCTCAATTTCAGTCTCTTTCCACGGAAGGCTTCTTCCCTGGAAGCAACATTCTTTTCGCTACCGTCGTCGACGAGCAGAGCGCCCGCATTGAAGCGCAGGACGACGAGACCACAAAGGCAGAACTCATGGAGGTCCTGCGCCAAATGTTCCCTGATATCGATGTTCCGGACCCGATCGATTTCATGTACCCTCGCTGGGGCCAGAACCCCTGGACGTATGGTAGTTACTCCAACTGGCCTGCTGGCACCACTCTGGAGATGCACCAGAATCTGCGCGCAAACGTTGAGAGGTTGTACTTTGCTGGTGAGCACACCTCTGCTGAGTACTTTGGCTTTTTGCACGGGAGCTGGTTCGAAGGGCAAGAGGCGGGTCAGCGTGTTGCAGGTGCTCTTGGCAAAGACTGCTTGAACGTGGGCAGTGGCTGTGGAGATTACAAGAGATACGAGGTCCTGCAAGGAACAACCGAGAGGTCAGAGTACAATGAGTACAACGGCATGGGAGCAGACCCATTCTTCATTTCTGAGGGCGATGAGAGCGACATTGGCTCCATCACTCGCCGCAGCCTAAAGCGCTCCGGCCACAAGAGACGCCACCACAGATAAAGTTGTGTAGGTAGTCACTCACATTAGACCATCTAAAACGTAATTAGGCGGATAGACGCACCACAATCTTCGAATTCATCCCACTGCAAACGTGTGCTGTTCTACTGATCTACTGGGATTGTATCTTGTATCTTTCTCAATTTTGAGCCATGAGTCTCAAGCAGTCCTTGTCGTCACGCTCAAAACGCACCAGTACTCTGCGTTGTGCAGCGTTGCTTTCTGTCCTCAGTAGCCTCTGTGTCTCGTCATCAAAACCATGCAACAGCGTAGGCAGCGCCGACTCTTTCCACACAGGCAGCTGCAGACGCGTCGACTCAATAATAGTCAAAACCACGTATACAATCCCAGCTAGCAGGATAGTGATGGGGTAGGTAAGGTACACCCAGTCAACGCGCACATGCAGAATCCATTTTTGAAGCTCTCCCTGGTGGCGGACAGGCGATGAATCCCGCAGCTGGTTCGTCAGGGATCTGGCAACATTGTCGAACGTGGCCGTCAAGTCAGTCGAGTTCCAGAGCGCATCGATGACTGGCGGCAAATTGTCAACCGGCCAGGGGACAGCCAACATGCCCCACACCTCATCATCGGGTGCTGCAGATTGTAGCTTGCGCTGTGTGTAGTCGATGAAGAAGTCGATTGCGCTGAAGATAAAGTTGTGTGAAACGTTGAATCCGCGTGTCATATTGGCTGGAAAATCGACGGAAAGGTCCTCTGGTATGATGAGTTGCAGATCGGTTCTGTTGACTTTTGCATCGTAGAGCGTGTTACCAAGGCTCTCAATCCAAGCCTCTGCTCCAGGATTGTCTTCAAAATAAGCAGATTCATTGTTGAGTCTGTAGGAGTCCGGAACCTTGTAAGTCCAAGAGCCGATTATGCGCTCATCGACCAAACTGTTCTCACTCTTTGACTGGTAGGCGTTTGCGCATAGGTACAGAGCGCACTCTGTCGCGCTAGGTTTTGCGTCCTCCCATACTCCCTGCAAATTGAGCCAGTCCTGTGGCGCTCTCATTACTAGGAAAGCCATCAGCATAGTCTCGAGGTCCTGGAACGAGATTGTACGGTTGGCCTCGAAGGTGGTGTTGGCTGTCATGTGGGTTCTTGGCTGTGTAGAATTTGTGCTGTCGTATGCGCCAACGTAATTCCTGATATTTCCGTAAGGCAGGGTAAAAGCGACGAATTCGCCTTTGTTAGTATCCGATAGCGAGCCAAATATGGGTATGTTTGTTCCCATGCTACCATACCGTCGAATAGACTGCATGTGACCAGAAACATCCTCGCATTTACTGCAGACAGCTGCGGAGCTGAATACTGGCCATGTACAGTTGCCAGTGCTGCACTTGGCTCCGATGTTATCGTTGCGGAAGGTCGATCTGTTTTGAAATCCATTGTAAACGGAGCTTATGAATCCGAAGTCGGCCCTGCTGCCGATCGATTCAAGATAACTGAATTGGCCGGTCGAAAGCAGATCAGCTCGTGCGCCTCCTGATCTCTGTGCCATTATTGTTCCGCTATCAATCCGAAGCGATGTTCCGAGCGTTGCATCGTTGCTTGACGGCACGCTGTCCATCTGTCCGTAATTTGTCACGACAGCCTGGAGAAAAGGATCGAACGCGATTGACCCCACAGTTACCAAAGCTCCCAAGGTTGCCCAGTGTCTTTTCAAATTTACAATCAGCCTCGAGACGTCAAATATGGGATTCCGATACTCACCTCATCCGCAACCAAACAAACAAGCGTGCTCCTCCCCAGGGGCCTCGCGAGGCCTCGTCAAATCTCTCCCAAGCAACTAAGCTGTCTGGCCTACGTTGGAGCCATGCCCATTTCTGTTGCCCTATGCAAGCGCTGATTGCAAAAGCTAGAGTTGTTCTCGCGAGTGTTCCCAGGGTTGCGATGACTGTGTTGAGCGTGATGGCGAGAGTCCAACGTGAAAGCGGTCGCCCGTTCTCTCGGTATAGTACAGCAATAAGCGCGATGATGGAGCCAGTGCTAACAAGAATCGCGATGATTTCAAGTGCCCATGAACTCGTAGACGATCGCAATGTTGGTTGCTTCTGAATCACATCATCTTTTTCAGTGTGTGATTCCAGATAGCTTGGTTCGTATGCTGTGGGCACCGATGGGGAAGGGCACTCGGACCTTGATCTTGCCATGCTAGGGACAAGTGGATCGTAGCTGTCCGCATAATTTGCGCTTGGTGTTTTAGACGAACCAGACAGCCACAGGGATGCTTTAGTGTTGAATGAATTACTATGTGTTGGTGTCAGAAGAGGGCTGTCGTTGTTAGCCATAGTGATGACCGTGGTTGCAGACGTGTTTAGGTACTGCGCAACGAGGCTTCAAACACGATACTGGCAGGCACACCCTTCTTGTAATCGCAGCCCCCGCACATGCAGTTAGTCGTGAGACGCTGCAGTCAGGAATGGCTGAGACATTTTTAGCGTTGTAAGGCAAGCTCACGATCCAGGCGCAGCCGGGCCTCAGCCTCGTGCCTGAAGTGCAAGAATGAACTCCGGGCCTAGGAGAGGCTGGGTCATGACCTACACTCCTTCAATGTT
>JUDZ01009357.1:0-20216 GCA_000812845.1 Stagonosporopsis tanaceti | reverse complement strand
GTAGCTTGCTTGTTAAGTAGCTTGCCTATAGAGTACGTTAGCTAAAAGTATATAACTTTAAGTTTTAATTAATATAGTTTTTAGAATTTACTTTAAAAGTAATAAAAGCCTACTCTAGAGGTATAGCATGTTTTAAAGCATTGTATTTACTTCTAACTTAGTTATTGTGCTTAGTTGTTTGTTATGTAATATACTAGGTGTAGCTGCAACGCAAATTGTACACAATTAAATTCAGAGAACTACTAAGCGCTTCTTAGATTGTTGTCGGCTGTCTTGCAGATTAGGACTGATACACGGGTGCAAGAGCACTTACAACATCTCCTCCTAACCTCAGCTTGGGGCTTTCTAGAGCAGAATAGCTTTATAAGATCAGGTATATCATGTTAATTATTCTCAACCTCATTCTAACAATCACCAGCGTTTTCCTCATTCGCGCTCTCCAAATCTAGATCCACCAGCCAAGGCCCCTGAACCGGCTGGTACCTCACATCCATTATACTTGCATTGACCATCAACGTCTCCTGGCCATACATCACTTCACACTCCCCACCTCGACTAGCATCAACATACACTACCCTCTCATCCCTCATTCTCTGCTCATCCACCCCAATCGCATCCTCGCTATCCACATGGTCCATCGCCGTCTTGACATCCAGCTCCCCTCCCTGTGCCCACACTACTTTCCGCGCGCCCCACCCCTCGTGAATGTGACCGAAGCAGTGAAGTCGTGGTTTGCACCGCCGCATGGCGCGGAGGAGGTGCGAGCATCCCACGTGCTCGCCGTTTTGCACTGTGTCAAGGATGCCCATGGGCGGGCCGTGGGTCATTACTACATCGACGCCATAGGTAGCGCGCCAGTCCGGCACTGAGTTTTCTGCGATGGGAGTCGCGAGTGGTGAGCATTGGTGCGGGGGATTGAAGCGGTCTTCGTGGCGCTGATAGGCGAATGCGTAGTCCTGTATTCTGTTGTCAGCTCAGCTGTACCCACAGCCAGTCACATCTCCCCCATCTCCCCGCCCCTTTCTCCTCGAACGGACATCAATCAATTCAAAGTGGAAAGTAGACCTACACAAAACTCCGGCTGATACGCACTCCCCCAAACCCTCAACCTCGCTCCATTCCCCAGCACTCCTTCCCACAAGCCCTCCTCCAGATACACGACCCCCGCATTTCTTGCTCTCTCTCCTGTCCACAACTCTCTCGCCCTCCTCGGCGCCTCCTCATCCCACCTCGCTCCCTGCATGTTCCTCCCCCTGCGCGCAAAAAACGCCGCGTCGAGACTGATGTCGTGGTTCCCCGGGATCACCAGCTTGAGGTCTGCATCGATGGATTCTAGCAAAGAGAGGGTGGTTTGGTACTCGGAGAGGTAGCCCAGCATAGTCAGGTCGCCGGTGTGCAGGAGGACGTCTGCGCGGGGCAGAGGGTGGCGGAATGGGGCTGTTGCATTCTGGGTGTTTTGAAAAGGGAGGGCGGCGTGCGTGTCTGAAATAATGAGGAAGCGGGTTTTGATTGTGTTGCTTGGTGGCGGTGGCCGAGTTGTTGTTGACATGTTTGGTGTTTGGTGCTTGGGGGTTGGTGATAGAGCTAGGTGGAGGGTGGGGGTGATGACGTGGGTGGGGCGGCGGGAGATCATCAGGGTTCGCTGTCGCCATCCCGCTGGGGTTAACTAAGTGCGGAAAGAGCAATTACAACGTCCCTGGTAGTTTCATGGAGAATCAAGTCCCAAGCCCTACATGCATGAGATGTGGTGAGGTGTGAAATGAAGAAGCATTGCGTTGCATGGCAACGATATGCCTGGGTATCGTGATTTCGTTATGGACCAGAGAAAAATTACATCTAGCTTCTAGTACAACCTCCGCCAACATCAGCACTTGATAGAGTGGAGTTCCAAGAAAACCCTCTGTTGATCCGAACTTATGTCTCCCGAAACGCCAGCGCTATTCTATATCCAACGCCGGCCCCGTTCAGGCCGCGCGATCGTGTATCATGTTGAGCCCTAGTTCTTTGTAAATATCACGGAACTGTAGAAAACTCCTGCAGTGGATCATCCTCAACCTTCCAATTCCTGATTGTTTGCCGGCTCGCTGTGGCTTGCCTGAGCCGGTCGTTGTCCACCTTCAATGCGTCTCTTTCTGTTTCGAGCCTTTGAATGTATTCGATGGCGCTAGCGAGCACCATAGCTTTGCTAGGCTTGGGCTGCCCCATAGCACCGGCCTCATCACTCTGCGGCAGTGTCGGGACAGCTCGCCTCAGTCGTTCCAGCTCAGCGTTGAGGCCTTCGCGGTACTTGCGCTCGACCTGATTGTGCGGTAGTCGTCCAGTCTTCTGGCTCTTGGACGACGGCGAAGAGGCGCTGGAAATCGTCTCGGTACGGTCGAGTCGTGGCCGGCCCCGCTTCCGTTGAGGCCGCTTGGGAGTAGATTCTTCTAAGGCCGAGTCAGGGGATGAAGGAGACTCGCGCTTGAGGTTGCGCGGCGAGAGATTGGATGATGTGGGTGATGAGGCCTTTTCCGGTGCGTCGCCGCAGAGGGAAGGGGTCCTGGAGGATACGTGGGTGTTTGGGGAGAAGCAGGCTGTTTCGAACGGCTCGTTTGATAGTGGGTCGAAGGAAAAGCCGAACGAGAGTTGTTCGAGCTTACCAAACGGTGCGGCATCCGATGGGTGTCGCGAAGTTGTGTAGGAGCTTGTTTTGATGCTCGGTGTTGCGCTCGACGCGGGGATGCCAGTGCCTGGTAATGAGTGGTTGAATTGGCTATGGTCCCTTGGGAAGGCCGACGTCAGATCAGCCGGTCCGAGGGCCTGGTCAAAAAACGAGTCGAGCGAATATTCGGGCGATGTGGTATAGCTATCTGCGAGGTATGTGGCTCCGAATTGGTCAGGATACGACAGCATCTCCTGTGGTGGAGAGTAGTCAGGATTGGCTACATTTGGGTAGCCTGGATAATTCATTGCCGACGTTGGTGGATAGATGTTGGATGTACAACGGTCGTTTGATGGGATGATGATTCGATAGAAATATCGGACGTGATATGCCTGAATGCTGAAGTATAAAGATTGCTGACGAGTCCAGAAGAGTCGAGAAGCCTACGGCAGGACCCTGCTTTATGGTGGTGTGGGAGACACGAGCCTCGTTCGTAAACGTATCGACGATTCCAGAGCTGTCAGAATCCCAACAGGGCAATGGCTGTGCTTGGGGTGAGTGGCCGAAAGTCAGAAGGTCCGCTTTCCGAGCTTTCTGCATCTCGCTTGTTAACTTCAGGGTAGGATAGTCGAGAAACATGCGGTTGAAACTTAAAACCGCAATTCAGCCGTTGATCCACCCTTTCCTGCGATACTAGCACAGTAGCTCACTTTCCGCGTTCCCCGTGTGTACGTTTGACTGACATCCCTGAGCCCACAGTGAGCATACAGAAACATTGCCAGTATGCGCCTGTCGAACCATTAACTGCTCATTTCGGTGCAGGCCGGTTCGGAGGGGCAGCTGCTCTCTTGTACAGTGGGGCCAGGCTCCCGTGCGCCGTTGATTCGTATTCCTGCATGGCACATGCGCGTGCCGACTTTGACATGCCGATTCGTCGTGACAGAAGATGCGGCACAGCGAAGGACCTTTGCCCAACAAAGGAAGCGGCGTCGATTATTCTGTCAAGACCGTTGCGTCTGCTGTGGGAACACAATCATGGCCACACATCTTAGACAATCTCAGGTTCCGATGCTGTACGCAAATGGAGCTACGTTATTGACGGGACCAAGCCAGTGGATAATTTCGCCGTCCTCACCACTTCCAAGGAAGTTGTTCTCGCAGGATTGCGTGGAAGCGAGCGGCTCCCTTCCCTTTGTGTAATTCGCAGGCAGACTCTCCGGACGGAGGCACCTACACGCCCAGTTGATTGACCGAATACATACAATAGTATGACGTCGATCAGGAACGCAAACCCCAGCTGGTGCTGAGGATCCGAGTCGTCGGTTTCATCATCGACGATTTGTGCCGTCCTCCAATACACCGCACTTCTGCAACTGTCATCGAATTGTGAAAGATGCTCTGTGACAAGACGATCACTGATCTCGGGGGGCCACCCCTTGCTGTCCTTCCCCGTTCTACAAACCGACCCATCACGGGGCGATGCACAACAAGCTCTGACTACCAGCAGACTAAGCGGGCAATCCCGCCACACAGTAGTTCCAAAAATGTCTGTAAGGCTGAAGTTGAGACCTCGAATCTGATAACGACGTGTATTGTAGGTTTGCTCTGCACGTGTGGAGGTGCCAATTTTTGCGAGGTCGTGCCGTCCAAAGTCGTAGCACGATTGTCACGCCATCATCGTCTCACTTTGCCCAAAGCGGTAATTGGACTCAGACTCAGCCAGAAATTTTGCCGAGAGTCTGAACTCTTCAATTTTTCCAATGAATTGCCAATTCTAGTATGACAGCTGGGTTATGCCCGGTGTTTTTGTTTTTCGAGGGCTGCTATGGTAGCTATCGTGCCCTCCGGCGCAGAAGCCTCTCCGCGGCCAAGAAGAGCCGCACCCCGGATCAGACCGACTTCCGTAAGTCCGAAGAGCGTGTCTTACGCATTTGGGTTGCCTTGCGACGCTGGAACCGCCGGTGGTCCGCCGCTGTGCCGCCAGCCGCGAATAACGGCGCAGCTGCTGCTCCTACTGTCAACTAGCCACATAATAAGTCTGGAAGAATATCTGACCCAGTTCCGTCGCATGGTTCCCCCTGTCGTAAGGATAGGCTGGTCATTGTGAGAGGTCTTGTCTTCGGGAAATCGGAACTTCGAGGTCAAGAGAAGGGGCTTTTGTATTGTGGTGCTTCGTGGCGGGGCTGGATTCAGCGTGCTGAACAGGCAAGCTAGGAAGGTACGACTTCATCGTTGATGATGTATATTGTGACCGACAAGGAGACTACCCGTTGCCGTGTACTCAATTCAGTGAACACCTCGATCCAAGCACCTTTCGCCACACCCGTCTTCCTGCAACCACATGTACACGAGTCCTCCCATCGCCGGTATGAAAACAAGACTCGGGAAGACAATATATCGCCACGGAGGATATCGACAGCACCGCTTCGCTCGGTCCCATGTCACGCTCTTGCAAGCCCCCCACCATTTTCTCGGCCGTGACAGTTGCGCACGCTTCCTGTGCTGGGCTGTTCGTCGAGCAGCATCCTCAGTGGTCAACTCGATTACCTCAGTTTCAAGATCGTTCACATCAACACCCATGGGGAAACGATGCGAGAATCGTTTGTTGTTTAGACTCATGGGGTACATGCGATCTGCCTCCTCCCTCAGTTTGCTGTCGATCATCGCGTGACCCTGATCTTTCTATTTCAGGTATCGTTGCGCAAGTGTTCCGCTCGTTTGTAAGAATTTTACCTCGAACAGTCTGGCTGTCAGAGCGTCCTCATGCTCGCAGGCTCTTAGCTTTTCGTACAATGGTCCATCCAGCTCTCTGAAATCGACTTCCAATTCTCTCAGTCGGTCAACAATGTGCGTCCACGTGATCGTGTCTCCATCGTAATCGAGAACTCTGGTAGGATTTGGCAGCTGCTGCCAGCGTTTCATGTGCACGATGAATTCCAGTATGTTGCAATAACGGCGGTGTACTATCGCATGGCGCCTGAGGAAGTACATCTCCAGTCGGTGATCTGTGTGGGTAGGCTCTTCTGTAGATTTGGTAATAAGGCCTGCAGTGAGCCATTGAGACGCCCTGTAAGGATTGGGTTCCCAATCATTCCAAAGGCAGCACAGTATATGCAGTAAAGCCAGGTCATAGTTGTCCAGTAACGTGGTGTCAATCTCTTTTGCAGATAAGAACTGTTCAACCTGACTTGGTAGAAGGATTGGCGTTTCGACGACGAGCTGAAGACGCGTGACTGTTGCCCGGGTCCCGAGTACGTAAGGCACCGAGCCGCAAAGTCGGAACAGCGGCTCTCCAGCATATGATGTGATATGTCGATGGTGGCGCATGTTTCGCGGTCGGGGGAGGTTGTGGCGCGACTGATACGGTAGCGCTCCCCGACGACTTATAGAACGTGGGCCGTGAAGATGCGGATAGTCGTCATCCCCTTGACTGACTGTATGAATGTGCTTTGGTGTTTGCCAATATCGGTTCGTTGTCGCGGATGCAGGAGATTGAGGGATGGTACAACACCCAGAGGGGATTATCAATACTACACCAGGCATCGCAACACTAGGCTGATCGTCTGATCCTGAAGAAGCCGGAATTGTGAGAGGGTTTTGCACTGCAGTTGGCGCTGATTCCGCACATGCACGTCTCTTGCCCTTTTCCAGCTTGACTGATGGCTCGCTTGTCTCTGCTGTCACCCACGAAGCGTCATCAGGATGAGCATCAGACGTAACCTCTTCCGATTGTACAAATGGCAGAATTGAAGGTTTTGTATTTGCAAGCGAGAATGGGGCGGCCTGCTCGACGTAGGCTGGCATTGAGGCTGAACCTGGTGCAAAGAAATTCTCGTCCGCGACCGTGTTGTAAGTATCCATAGCTTCGTTAGGAGTCTCCGTATAGTTGCTCGAAAGTGCACCTGGCTGTACATCTGTCCGCTCCGCTGCTAAATAAGGCGAGGATGGTAGTACATCTCCGTTGGCCGGGACGCAAGGCTCATCCTTCTGCAGGGTAATATCACCCATGTTTATAGTAGTAATGCGAATGTGACAGCGAATGTGAGTAGCCGTGCTTCTGGTATGGATACTGTTTGGCGTTGCGAAAGGGTGTGTGACGTGGCTGATCCAGCAGCTGGAATTTGTGTTTACAGTTCCTGGTCGTGGTAGGTACGCTGCTGCCCGGTAATACACGCAGAAGGATGGTTCGACCGGAGATGTCGTCACAGGCAAGAGGATACGGACAACTTCATCAAGCAACTGCAATTCATCGTTCTTCGTTCAGTGCTTTTGCATCCTCCACAGCTGCCCTCGCGATTTTCTTCAGCAGCGACTTGAAGTCTGCCTCGCGAAACTTTTCCCACGAATCCAGACCTTCACTCGAATCGATGGACAAAGTCTCGTAGCCTTTCTTGATCACGACGCTGACCTCTTCGGGGCTGAAGTGTTTTCCCTTCTTGCCGTCTGCAAGCAGAGAGTGGTAGTGCGAAGACACATTGACCAGAACCTGCATCGCGCCCGAGCTGCCCAGTCCGAAAGTGTCGCGGAACTTGGTAAGAATCTCGCCTGTCTCTACCAGCTTGTAGAAAAGATCGTCGTACGCCGCAGGATCTGGGAGGAAATTCTCACCGCTTGACACGGCAAATGCGAGTACGTTGACGAGCACGTCGATCATTCTGCTGGACTTGTAGTTTGATTTGATATCGCTTTCGTATTGTGTCAAGAAGCGAAGGAAGGACAGCAGGGTTCTCCAAAGTTCCGACCAGTGGTATGTGATGCGCGTTTTAGTGCGGCTGAGATGTGATAGCAGCCGGAGTAAGATCCCGAGGGAGAGACTGTGTAATGTCAGCTTGTGCGAGATGGCAATGTCAGCTGCACATACATGTAAAAGTCAGCGTCCAACCGTCGTCGCAAATTGTGGTTAATGCCGTCGACCATGAGGTCCAGGATCACAGCAGAGGGGACTCGGTCGCCTGCGACCTGCGGCAAGAACGGCTGCCTTTGACGGCACAAGCGGACGGCCAGTTTACTATCATCATTACATAGCCGTTTGACAAGTTCCTTGTCTTCCACTAAGATTTGCAAGATAAACAAGCAAAGATATGTGTACAGAGCAGATCTTGCAGAGCGGTGTGCATGTTGCAGCAGATACGACGTCAAGGAAAGATAGGCGCTGAAGGGTGTAAGCGCGCCCTTTGTTGCTGCTGGCAGCGATGCTAGTTGGAAGCAGAAAACCTTATTCGCATTGACAAAATCGTAAGTGGACAGCAACACGCCAATCTCAGGTCCAGGGAGCGCCGTGAATAACGACTTGGTCTCGTCAGGATTTGGTGTGGGCGTTGTTGGGCGCGAGCCTGGGGCAAGCACGCCCAAGCCTATTGTTCTCAAGGTCGATCCCAAAGACCAAGCCTCGGGCACGTCGTCCTGGATTGCGATGTAGGCATCTCTGACATCTTGACATGTTGTTCCGAAGCATGTGATCATGTCCCGTATGATGGCGTCGTTGACAAAGTCGTCTAACCGTAGTCTGTACGGGTTCTGAAACTCGAACTTGTTGTAGTTGGCGAGCAGACCGAGGAGGTACAGCGCAGGCAGCACTTGGGCGCTGTCGTCGGAGTCCTGGATGTATTTCATAAGCGAAGGAAAGAGGTCTCGGTGCGTGAAGTAGGATGGCAGGGCTGTGTGGAAGCCCGCGGCGGTGATGGAGAGAGTGGCGCGGACAGCTTTGCGGCGCAAGGGCACTGCCATCTGTCAGTACTGGCAGTCACGCGTCTCCCATGACATACGTGTGCGTCCCGTGCGTATGACGGTGTCCAGCGTAGCAATGAAGTCGGTCATGACGGCGTCTGCATCGTGCAACCCGGCGAGGACGGAGATGATGTCGGAGCTTGGGTTCGTGTACCTCTTGGTCAAGGCGGCGTCCAGAAATACTGTCAGGGTCTGGCGAGTGAGCCATTGCGTGTATGCAGCGGGGTTGACGTGTCCGTACCTCGAGCGCGACCTCGTCCGAGGGCGGTTTGGCGTGCTGGACTGTGTTTATGGCGCGGCGGAAGAGCTGCTGCGAATGCGCCTGGCGATGCAGCATTTCGTCGGGCGGCATGTCGCCCAGTATGCGCTTCAGGCCGGCCGAGTCGGGGCGGTGTAGGAAGAACTCCTGCCAGAAGCCCTCGGTGAGCTCGACATCTTCCTCGTCTTCCTGCGTGTGGTGAGCTACAGTCGCAGCGGCGCACGAGCTTGCGCGTACCGTGAACAGCGTTTCGTAGAGGCTGATGATCTTGGGCTGGAACAGCTCGGGTCTGGACACCTGCGTCAGAGGCGAAGGCTCCATGACGGGGACGTGGACGTGGATCGAAGCTATGCAAATTGGCGAGCTTCGAGGTCGCGACGACACGAGTGTGCAACAACGAACGAATATGTTTTGGACCCTGGGGCCGGACGTCGATCACACCCCACACCCCACTGTCACCAGTCACGTTTTGGAGCTATCAACACCACGGATTCGCACGAGAACCTCAACCAGATCTTTCGCTTCACAAAGCTCGAGATGCCGCCTCCGCCCCTCCTCCTGGGCATTTCCGGCCCCTCCTCGTCGGGAAAAACCACCCTCTCCCGCCTCCTCCGCGACATCTTTCCCCCTTCGCAGCTCACCATCCTCCACCTTGACGACTTCTACCACACCGACACCCAGATTCCCGTAAAAGACGGTGTCCAGGACTGGGACTGTCTGGAATCGCTCGACCTTGCCTCCTTGAGAACCGCTCTGCTCCATATCAAACAGCATGGCGCAAGCCCAGACTGGCTCGTCAGCAAAGAGGACCAGAACAGCGTCGGTGCCCACAGTGTCGACGGCCGCGTTGTTGGGGAGCTGAGGCGCGAGGTAGCCGCCGTGTTGGACGCGCATCCCGAGTGGCAATCGAGGCGGATTTGTGTCGTGGATGGGTTCCTATTGTTCAGCGAGGACATGCGGGAGGTGAGAGACTTGTTTGATGTGAGGCTGTTCTTGCGGACGAGTTACGAGACAGCGAAGAGGAGGAGGGAGGCGAGGAGTGGATATGTTACGCTTGAGGGGTTTTGGGAGGATCCGCCAGGCTATGTAGATCGTATTGTCTGGCCGAATTACGTCAAAGATCACAAGTTTTTGTTTGAGGAGGGGGATGTGGATGGGGAGTTGGACGAGGAGGTGCTGGAGAGGACGGGGATCTGGGGAATGCCGAGGGAGGCCGAGGGGGACATGGAGGTGTGTTTAAGGTGGGCGGTGGGTGTGCTGGGGGACGTGATTAGGGGACCATGACACAAAAGGGTGTCAAGTAGGAACGTAGTGAAAGTGGTGTACATTGCATTGCGCCGGACGCCGTGGCTTAGCAGACCGCGCAGTGGCTTGCCTGATCAGTGTCATACCACCAGATGCGCCCAATCGAACCTATGCTGAGATGATGATACAAGCAACGAAACAAGAAAAGACTCAGGTGCTGCTCTTTACCTTGTCAATGTATGCCTGGCCGGGGCTCTCGTACACGGATGAGAAGAACGCATTGACTTGCGGCTCCTTCGACAGCCACGTCGTCATCCCGCTTAGTTCTTCACGGAGGCGGTTGATGGCCTGGACGTCCATGTTGGTCTGGGCGATGAGTTCAGGCATGGACACTAAATAGATCAGTCGTGATAAAGTTGTCTGGAATGAGATTCGGACTTACCGAAGAGACGCAAGAGATGCTCGCCGCCGTAAATTTCCGACATGGACTTGCCAGCAAGGTCGTTCGTAGCTTGCTCGGTCTGCGTCAGGATATCGTAGAACTGTTCGCGCTCGAAGCGATAGAGCAGCAGTCGACCCAGGCTCTTGTTGAAGTACTCTTTCAACCCCTGGATCACCTCCTCGAGGATGTCGGTCTCGGTGCTGTTTCGGCTCCCTGTTGAAGTCGCGTTCGCAAAGTACTCGTCCAAGATGATGGCAGCGGGCTTGCTAGATGGCAGCTGGACAAGCTGCAAGTTCTTGGTGATGTTCTCCCAGTCGTCGACCAAGAGGCTCTTCAAGCGGTCAGGCATGTAGATGCGCACTGCACGCTTCTGCTGGAAGGTGTCCTCCTATGGAGAAGTCAGGATAGTTCATCTACAAGCGAAGCGAACAGGGACACTTACCTTTTCGAGATCGTGGTCACGCATGCGCTTCTGTCCACGAGGAGCCGCAGAGACAGATGTCTGGCGCTCTTCACTCCCACGGGTGGAACCTTGGGCCTTCTTCTTAAGAGGCTGTGGTTGCGCCCGAGCAGCACGCTGAGCTTGCAACATCTCGTGCCGCAAACTGTTTGCCAGCTCGCGATTCTCAGGTATGAGTTTGCGCAGACGATCCTGAGGCACCCAGTCGTCCCAGCTAGCATCGATCAGTGAATGTAAATATAAGAAAAGCCACGGCTGGCTTTGATAGGTCACGGCAGCGTCAGATCGTGGATCTCGTGTTGCTGTTGAGTGGCACTGAAGTGGTTGACCTCAGGGTCGAAGAGTGGGCGAGGGGCGAACGTGATTTCCACAGCCGCAGGTTGTCAAACAACATGGGCGGGGCAAACGCACCAGAGGATGCAGACGAGATACGTACGTGTTCTTCCACCCTTTATAGTGGACTTTGTACTGGAAGCCACTCTTCTGGTCCTCGCCCTCGTTAGGCTTCACATCAGTGACCTTGGCCTCGTAGAGCAACTCATGATGGAAGCAGAAGACCTTCTCGTCTTTGCGATAGGTGGGCTCTGATGCTGCTGCAGGAGCCATGCTTGCTGTCTGGAGTCGAAACCAGAAAGTTGGTGATTGGTGGTGAAGCAATCGAGTCGGCCAGAAGGGGTGAGAGCCTGCACCACGTATCTCGCGCTGACGTCTGATCAACACGCCGCGCAACGTTCCTGCAACAACAGATATTGGTCTCCAATGGTAGGCAGAGATCCGATCAACCGGGCAGAGCGATGAGATGTAGGATTGTGTCGCGCGACCTGTTGTAATCGCATCTCACGGGAGGCTTTTCGACGCACAGACCAAACGCGTCGACGCGCTTCACTACGCACGCTCAGCCCTGCCCTCCACTCGTCCGCCATCACTGCCGCACCAGTCGCCCAGCTGGACTCGTGTGCCCTGTGTCTGGCGACACCCACCGCAGAGATGCCGTCGCAAGAAGCCAAGCTGCTTGGCGACTTTCTGCTCGCGCCTGCACCGCTGCGCGACTTCATGACACTGCGCCAGTTCACCGACATATTCCCCCGCAGCCACCGCGAGAACCCGGCCGTGCAGGACCTGTACCGCGAGCTGCATCGCCTACGCGAGGCCGAGATCGAAAGCGTGCGCAATGACATCACCAAGGAAGTGAAGCGGTCGAAGCAGCTCAGACGAGCGTATGCTCAGGAGAGGCGGCAGGTGGACGACGCACGTGTTGCAGGCATAGACCCGGTGGCTCTCGAGATGGAGGAAGAGGTGAATCTGCTCGTCCACTCTGTTCAAGCAGGAGCTAACGCAAGCATCAGCTCGCTGGTCACGGTCGCAGGACACCGCACACCATACAGACTGTCCACTCCGGCATCGAGGATGCCTGCAGGAGCCTCCAGGTGCACATCGCCGACATGCAAGAAGAGAATCAGAGAGCTTTGGCTGAGGTGCAGGAGGCTGTCAGTGCCCTGAGTGATTTGCGACACGGTCGATTCGCGCAATCAGCCAGCGGCGAGGATATCAGCGAAGAGGTACTGGCCACACTGAAGAGGCTCGAAGCTGTCTGCACAAATCCAGCAGGCTGAAAGTACGGCTGCCTTGCTGACTTTCTACTTCCATCATCTCCACAATGACTAGAGGACTTTAACGCCTGCTTCAACCGCTGGTAGCTCGTACACCGATCTATCGGGCTCGGTCTTGTCAGCAAAGATCAAGAACCAGATGCTTGAAGGAAGCATAGGTGGTTATGGCTTGCAGGAAGCACGTCCGTTGAGGCCCACCCCTAGCAAACCCCACCACCCTGGTTGCTCGACGCTACCCGAGGCTGTCACCTGCAACATGTTGCTGAGAAGCACTACTCGAGATGCCAATCTCACACATTTCCAAGAGGGCAAACAGCTATGACGCACGGAACTGGGATCTGGGGTCGTCGCCAGTACATCCGGGTGCCTGTCCGGGGAAGCGTCATCTGATTGGCCGCTCCATGCATGGCAATCAAAATAGATGAACAACATCAATAACCGCAGACAGCACTCCGAGCTGATCGTTGATATTCGTGATCTGTTCACATCAATCAACGTGTTCTTTCAGTTCACTTATTAAACATCTTGTAGCCGTTCATCGAAATTCAGAATGCCCTGACCACCTTCGAGTATGCATTCAACATCTCTCTTCGCACTCTTCTCTGCTCTTTTCCTATCATCATATCCATCCCTCAGCACAGCACAGCTCATCACAGCAGAGAACCACTCCTTTGGCGGCGTCAACTTCCCTCTTCTACAATACTTTGCCCCAGAGAGTCGTGATGAAACCATCCGTGCCATTCTGAAAAGCAAAGCGCGCGTCATTCGCCTCTTCATTCGTCCAGACAGCCATCATACGGATCCCGAGGTGCAGCTAGGCGAGTTTGACAAGTCTCTTCTTGACCAGACGGACGATACGCTTGCAGCTATACACCGCATCTCCAAAGGCCAGATCAAGGTCATAATTGCGCCGCACGATGCAAATGCTCTGCGTGGTACAAACGATGTGCCATGTGATGCATACTGCCAGAAGCTGAACGGTGCATTTTTGGACTTTTATAGCAATGAGGAGAATAGGGAGCTCTACAAGACTCGTCTTGATGTGCTTTTCAAGCACTATCCGTCAAGGAACTTCAAGGGAAGGAGCTGGAGCGAGCTTTCTGAAGTTATACTGGTACGCACATATCCTGACATAACACCCTGTTTCCTCAAGACAATTGCTGTTCAATTGCTCACACATCCAGGGCATCGACATCCAGCACCAACCATTCAGCGGCATCTGGCCCATCCCCTCTGGCGAATCCTGGCTCTGCGACATGGCCACACATCTCAAATTCAAAGTCGGCCTCGACACGTCCAACATCGCCGTCATCAGCGGCGGCGTTTCGGGTCTGCAGTCCCTCGGCGGCATCGAAAACTTCCCCGACAGCGTCTTCGATTGTCCTGCTATCGACGTAATCGGCATCCACGGCCGCTTCGCCCACACTGAGAACGCCACC
This sequence comes from Stagonosporopsis tanaceti, assembly GCA_000812845.1. NCBI lineage: Eukaryota > Fungi > Ascomycota > Dothideomycetes > Pleosporales > Didymellaceae > Stagonosporopsis > Stagonosporopsis tanaceti. The sequence goes on along the minus strand of JUDZ01009357.1, from coordinate 6,393 downwards.
GCAGGAACCCCCTGGGCCGACATGTTCCTCCCCGGCAACACGCTGACGGGGCGCGCTCAAGGCAAGCCCGGGAAGAGGAAGTTACTGCTGGTTGAGGAATGGGAGTACGTGCACACGCCCTCCGGACTCGAACATAAGAAAGAAGCCATTATCGACCAAGGCACCGCGTTGAACCTCCGCGGTATTCCATGGGTAATTTTCCCTTTCTCCTATTTCCCAATCCATGACCCGTTACCTGTTACCGCCCGCTAACACAAATGACAGCTCTACTCCCACCTCTCCTTCCAAAACTCATCCACAAACTCCCGCACAAACTCCCGCATCAACCCCCTCTCCCCTCCCCCCTCTGCCATATCCGTCCTCACCACCGTCCTCTCCCGCGCCCACACAGCCCGCTCAAACTTCAACTGGACGACGTACCTCCCCGCGCCCGCCGCTCCTCTGACCCGCCTCAAGGAGATCCCGCTCAACCCCTTCATTCCCGCGTCCCGCGCCTGCATCGCCGGCTGCCTGGGCCACTTGTGCAGTGCGGCGGACGGGTGTGCGCCGGACTTGCTGTGCAAGAATAGTGTGTGTGTAGCGAACGGCGCTGACCAGCCGGGGCAGGTGGGGGCGGTGTGCAACAGCAAGAAGCGGTGCCAAGGGCACTTGACGTGTGAGGGGGGACAGTGTAGTGCATGTGTCGTGCGGCCGGATCTGCTTGTGCAGCGTCCATCTGGCTCTGCACACGCCTCACACCCCCCGCGCGCCTCCGTCGGCACCGCTGCCAACGACAACACCGGAACAGGCCTCTGCGCACCTGACGCCCTCGCCCTCTTCTCCAACCCCCAATCCATTCATCCCGCTCTCCCCCTCTGCCAGTCCCCCTCCCCCTCCTCCCCCAGCCCTTGTGAATCCCCCCTCCACTGCCCCAGCACATCCTACTGTTCCTGGGGCGTGTGCGTGCCGTGCCTGCGCGGCGACTTGTGTCTTGGGGACGCGTGTAAGAGCTCGAACGGGTGCAAGACGGGGTTCTGCAACGACTACGGGCGGTGCGATTACGCGGGGCAGAAGAAGGTGGTGTTTGGGCCGGGCATCAGGGGACGGTTCAAGAATGGGGCGGGCAGGGTGGATGGCGTGCCCAAGGGGCATGAGAGGGGGCCTGCGAAGGTCAGGAGTGAGGCGATGCGGGTTGTTATTCCGGTGGAGGGGGCGAGGGAGACGGGGGGTGTCCGGGTGGTTTCTTAGGGAGGTGCAGGGGGATGGAGATGGTGAAGGGTGGGATGGGTGTGAGGTAGTCGAGTCACGACATGGATATTTGTATCTGCTGGTGTTAATCCGGATTATTATATTGCTCGTTCGTTGATCAACTTCGCTGTATGGGGTATTTGTCCTCATGGACCATTGACGCCGCTCTATCACTACGCCTTGCCTTACTACACCCTATCTCGGTGCTACTCGTCCGTTTCTTTGTTATCCTATCTGTCCGTCCGTGGGTATCATTTCGCCAAGCCGTGGGTACTCTGTCATTACCAGCCTTCTCTTTTGCAACCGTTATCCAGCACAATTCAAGCATTCTCGCTCTTATCCAAAACAGTATCAACTCCGCCCAACAACATCAACCCGCTTCCCCACTCACCAATCGCGCCAACTCGTTGTTATCCTGAATCAGCTTGTCCAGAAAATTCGCCGCCTCTGTCAGCACGCTGCTCTTGCTCAGTCCGCCGTTCCTAATCTCAGGCACCAGATCGTGCAAGTCGTCGAACCCGCGCTTGATCAGGTTCCGCCGCTTCTGCTCGGACAGGATATGGTTGTTGCGCTTCTGCTCCTCGCTCAGGTTCTCGCGCTGCAGCTTCTGTGCTGCGGCTGAGATACGTTTCTTCTTGCTGTCGGCGTCGGACTGCTTCTTCGGCTTGGAGACACGGCCTCCCTGTGCGGTCTTGCGCATGCTTTCCTTCTTTATCTGGGTGCTCTTCTTGCGCTTCTTTGTGGGCTGGCCGTCGTCTCCAGAGCTGGGGGTGGAGGTGGAGTCGGAGCTGGTGGGCGAGGCTGGAGCCGGGTTGGTGTCTGGTGAGTGTTGGATGGTTGGAATGAAGGCCTGCGAGTGCTCCATGTCGCGCATCAGCCGCCGCGTCACCTGGTCTTCAGTCTCGCGGTGCGGTGCGCTGAAGCCGGTGGGGTTGCTGAAGGAGTTGTCTGTGCCGAAAGTGTAGGTCCTCTTCAGGCTGGGGCGGTGGAGCCCGAACTCCTCCTGCACTCTGTGGTGGGCGTCGCTGCTGGTGGCCCACTGCGCTGCGAGCTGTGCGTCAAGGGTGCCTGCTGCGTTGTGGTTGGGGAGGAGAGCGGCGAGCTGCTCGTTGAGCAGGCCCTGCGATGTGGCTACCATGGGCCGTCCGTTGTGGGTGAGGCTCGAGATGCTGTGGTGGTGGGGGAGGTGGGTGTTGTGGGTGCTGTGGGTGTTGTGGTTGTTGCTCGAAGAGGACATGTCGTGGAAGCTGTGCGAGCGGGCAACCAGGTACGGCGACTGCTGGGAGTTGTTGAAGAGGGTCGAGGCAGCCTGCAGGTCGTCGTGGGTGGTGCCCATGTGGTCCAGTGGCAGCGGCTGCGTGGCAAACATGCTGTCGGCGTGGAAGCCATGGTGCAGCTGGGCTTGGTCGGGGATGGTGGCCGAGACCTGGTGCACCGTGGCCGGGGCCATGAAGTTCCAGTCGGTAAAGTCGGTGCCGGCGAGCTTGGTGTCGGCGGGGGCGCCAAACTGCGGGCCGTCGGACAGGCTGAAGGGGTCGGTGTTGGAGAAGAAGTCGGCGAGCGACTGGCCCTCCATGTCGCTCAGCAGCGACTGGCCGTGGTGGTCCATGGGCGTGGAGGCGCCATGGAAGAAGTCGTTGGTAAACGTGTCTGCGCAGGTCAGCATCACCCTCGGCCGGCACGCAGCTCAGGCGCCACACGTACAGCCAAACGGCGGCGGGTCTTTGTCGCCCATGGCGGGACGAGGCGGCCCTCTGGCGGCTGCGCCCTCGAACGCTGCTCGCAGTGGGTGCGCAAGCGTCTCCAGTTTGGCGGCCTGCACGTGTCGGCGCGCGACGTCGAGGGGGAGCGACGCAGGCGGGCCGTCTTGTTGGGGCTGCGGCGCGCGCAATGACGTGCAGCGGTGCAGCGGGGCGGTGCAATCACGTCGCGGTGAAGGGGCGACGGCGTGCTGGCTGCGCTTCGCAGAGAGCCAGCAATGCGCGGACAGCGGTGCCTGTTGTGCAGTCGCAGCTCGTCGCAGACATCGCCGATGCACTAGCCCGGCGGCACTCGAGGGGGGCTGCGCGCGGAGGAGCTGTGTGGGCGGCCGGGGCGTTGGTGTTCGTTCACGGTGCACTGCTCACTGCTCTCTGCTCTCTGTTCTCTGTTCTCGCTTCTCTGTTGCTCGCAGGCTGCGTCTTTCACATGTTTCTGTTTCTGCACGGCACGTGTCCGAGGCTCCGTCTCGGCTATACCTGCCGCCCGCCGCCCTGCAGCCTTCCCCGGATTGCCAGAACACCCCTCATCTCCACCCGCACCCGCACCCTTGTGTTTGCATGTCACTGGCAATCGTCACGGGGCGCCATCAGCACCATCCCAACATGCCGCCTGCTGCTCTGCGCTAGACTGCGCTGCGCCGGTGCCGTGCCCTGCTCATGTCCGCGTCGCGAGACGGGCCTCTCCTATTGCTCGCGCCGCACGCGCTGCATCGAGTATCTGCTCCGCGAACCTGTCGATCCTCGCGAAACCATGCATGCACGCGGCAACTACCTCGGACTAGCTTCCGTTGCACTCCTTTAAACCTCGCACCTACTGTGTACATACCGCCACTGCCTGCTGGGAACCACCCGCACTCGGGCCCCTGCAGCTGCCGCCATTCGTCGCCATGGCACGGCCACCATCTGGGGGTCTTGTACGACTGCCCCTTGCGAAACCGTACGAGCAATCCCCTCGCCGGCAATGCCGACCAACTGATTCCAGCCCAGGCTCACGACTGCTTACATCCTCGGTCTGCTGTCGAGCACCAGTCCGCGTTTGGCGAAGATCCTGTTCCTGTTCGGGAAGGGCAAGTTGACCGTGCGAGCAGCATGGCTGCAGGTGGGTGACGTTCACTTTATACACAAAGTTCAACGAGGCCGGAGAGACATCATCACTCGTCGTACCGTCTGCTGATAAGTGCAAAGACCATCTACACACTGCGTGAAGCACTTGCCCTCCACCGCTTCCCCACATTCTGCGCTGTCCTAGTCGGAGGATCGACAATCCTCCAGATCCCATTCAACGCTGTGCTCCATGTCGTCTCTCCTCGGCTCAAGTCCACAGGACATCTTCATCTTGGAGTCGCTCAATTGACTGCCCGCTTTCTGGCAGCTCTTGTATCGGCATCTGTCTGCTTCAAACTGCTTAACAATGCACCCGTTGACTATTCAGCACTGGAGACACCCCACTCCCCAGTTCTCAACCGGTTCGCACCTGGGCCCTTTGATGAGCCGCCAGAGGAGAGTTCGGCAGATCTGACCCTTCTAAAGAGACCTGATCTCGCAGGTCGGACCATGGACCTGACTCTGTTCGCTGTCACACGAGCCCTTGACGTCTTCCTAGGCACAAGCATCTCTTCCCTCAAGCCCACCTCTCACCTCCGCAAAGCTACCAGTAAACTCCCCACACCACTCTTCTGTTTCTCCGCCGCCACAATCATGTGGGCTTGGTTCTACACCCCCAGCCGTCTGCCGCGAAGCTACAATGCTTGGATCTCCGCCGCAGCAGAATTGGACCACCGCCTTATCCTGGCCCTGAGGCACATCCGGTATGGCACATTCGAGTACGGCAAGGACACAGGCATGGCGCCGCTCTTGGGCTCCATGGCGCGCGATTACGGGCTACCAGAAGATGCAGGCGACCCTGCAAAGACGGTGCCCGTTCCGTGCGAGCTGGTGCATATGGGCTGTGGGAAGAGCTGCGAGAAGCATGCTCTGTGGAGGTTCTGGCGCGGGTGGGTGTTCGCTGCGAAGATGTACTTCCCGCTGCAGCTCTTCGTACTCGCCAGGCATGTGGCGAAGACTCGACGTGCGGGGAATCGCTTGGCAGGCCTGACAAGGCAGGTGCTATTCACGGCTATCAAGGACACCGCACGACGCTCCTCGTTCCTCGGCGCTTTCATTGCCTTCTTCTACTACGGCGTGTGCTTATCGCGGTCCCGCCTTGGGCCCAAGATCTTCTCACGCAAGACTGTCACGCCGCAGATGTGGGACTCTGGGCTCTGTGTCCTGGGCGGGTGTATGTTGTGTGGCCTCAGCATACTAGTGGAAGAGTCGAAACGGCGTCTTGAGATCGTGCTGTTCGTACTGCCTCGTGCGGCTTCGACCTGGTTCCCACGCCGCTACCTGCCAGAGAACAGGTGGAAAGAACATCTCGCCTTCGCGCTCAGCGCTGCTGTTGTTATGACGGCAGCGCAAGAGGATCACAGACTCGTGAGAGGCGTTTTTGGGAGGATGTTGCATAGGGTTTTGAAGACTGAGTGAGATACATCTTGGTCACGTGTCAGCAATGGAGTTTGACGCATGGGTGTTGTTCTGACTGCTGCTTTGCACTGCTTTGAAAGTGCACGTGTTGCTTTTGGAGGCGGTCCTCAAGGTCTGCAGAGACTGGATTTGCTGGTTCCTGCGATGATTGGGTCATCTCATTTGGAAGATGATGTAAGCTTGCGCTCATCAATAAGAGTCTTGGGAGATTTGATGTCGGTAATCCAAATTACTGAAAAAGCAAACAATCCCAACATGATTCAAAAGACACCTGTAGAATTCAACTGGAATTACTTCTGTTCATCATCTCCTAGACAAGATATCCAACAACCAACGCCTAGACTCATCCTCCGCAGCGCTGTCCACCAACACACACAACGCGCAACCCGGATCTACGCATCCGCAGGATCAGCATCAATACGATCAGGATCAACATCACTTGAAGCACGGCAAGGCCCGTCCGTGCACGGCCACACTTGCCCCTGCGCCACACCCGCGCGAGGCCACAAGCGAAGACCCTGCACGCTTCGGGGAGTGTGGATCCTTTCATTTCACAAACCCAGACCAATGATTCTTCCAGAACGCCCGGAGAGAAGAGTCCGCACGGCGCTCAGACGGGGAGACGGGTGCGCAGGGGTGCGCAGGCCGATTTGGCTCTGCGGTTGCATGTGGGAAGCGTGCAGACGGCTGGTGTTATGTTTCTCCTTGTGGGCGAGGTGAAGTAATGTATGTAATGCAAGGCAAGGCAAGGCAAGGCCAGGGACGGGACAGAGCTGGATAGAATATCCCAATCCAGTCCACGCACCCATAGTGTACTATAGTGGCTATACCATAGCTCGAGAGGAGAGGAGATGAGATGAGATGAGATGAGATGAGATGAGAT
>JUDZ01009356.1:0-20209 GCA_000812845.1 Stagonosporopsis tanaceti | reverse complement strand
CTCTTACCTCCCGCTCTCAGCTCTCAGCTCTCAGCGTATCTATTCTACGCTACTGCCTCTGCGCCCCCTGCCCCTGCTCTCTCGCCCCCGCGCCCCGCGAGACTCGTGCGAGACTCGTGCGAGACTCGTGAGACTCGTGCGTGCGAGAGTCCTGCGTGCATATATCGCGTACATACAGTACATAGTATCTCGTCGCAGACAAAACACCCAGGCAGGCTAGGCAGGCAGGCAGGTTGTACTAAACTGAACTGCGAGACAGAGTGGCGTAAGTGTAAGACTGTGAGTGTAGCTAGCTAGCGTTTTTGCATGCGTAGGGGATAGAGAGTAGAGAGATATAGAGATAGGTATAGGTACAAGTAGGTGTAGAGATAGCAGGGAAAGAGGATAAGAGGGTAGGTGTAGGTGTAGTGTTCTAGCCAAGTAGTATCTAAGGCTTTTAGAAAAGAGAGATATCTAGGTAAGGATAGTTTCTCTCTGTGTGTGTGTGTGTGTGTATGTGTGTCTTGCGTAGTTTTACGTCTTAGTCGATTTTCTTTTCTCTTAGGTCTATAGCAGAGCTAGCTGTGTAGGACGTTGTGCAGGGGGGGCTAAGGTCTGTGTCTAAATAACATCTCTCTTATAGAATTAAAAGATAGCACAAAGGGGTTATAGATGTTAGGTAGTATTATAGAAGTAAGATATTGCTGTAAGTATATTGACTTGATTTATAAGAGATTGTAGGGGCATAGTTTATATTTTACAGAGGCATATATCTTAAAGTCGACGCTGTTCGTAGTCTCCTTCGCATTATCGCATACGGCACAGTTCTAGTCGATAAGTAGGTGGTCCTCGAGTAGATACGCTTTCTAGGCAATCTTTCGTGACAAAAAGGTCTTCTAGGCGCAGACAGTTCGGTGTAAGGGCTACTAGAGAAATTATCCCGGCGGCGAGGCATTTTCTAGTCTTTTAGACAGCTAGGGTAGGATGGATCAGGCTTGGTCTGTTGAGAAGGCCGATCGAGAAGAACAGATGATCTGTACTGATGATGCTCTGAGTTTTTGAGGAGAGTAATAACAAACATCGAAGTGCTAGCATCTGACCAGGCATCCCTGCCGGAGGAATGTAGTGACAGCACAGACATCAGAAATTAGCTGTCACTTACGGCCTTTTGTATGATGGCTAGTGGTTCAGGACAATTCTTGCTGGCAATGTCAGTGGTTCCTTCTTGATTGTTCCCCTGTAATAAACGCTGTACTAAGGCGCTTTGTGCTGGAGATTAGGACAATTACTTCTTTGCAGTAGTGCTGATAGGAAGATGGTTGGTCTTATGGTGTTGTTCCGTGGTCTTAACGGTGGAGGGATTGGTTGTGGTTACTCGAATTGCAGTCATTTGGTCGCGTTCAATCTCGGTTTGTCGTGATTCGTTGGAGCACAAAGCAAGTCTTCGCGCGCCTATGTTTCAGGAAATTACCTAGATAACCGAAATAAAGTTTTCTAAAGTAACTAGCACATGGTTCTTGTTCAGGTTTTTTTTTATCGAGACAAAGGCATCTTTCAGGTGCTATTTGAGGTTCAAGTCCTTCAGTGTCGGCAATACGCGTTACGAACTTCTCATACCCCTTCTTTCGGACCTTCAACCTGATCAGAGCGGCCTCAACACCGTCTAGACCTCCAGTGATAGTTCCATAAGGGTGCCCGGTGAAACTGCCCTCGTCTAAGAAGGTCTCCATCCGTCGATTCATATCACCCCCAAACCACGTCCCTCCAGGCACCTTATCCTCGTGGATTAAGCCAATCCAAATCTGATCCCAACAGTCCTTCACCTCTCTAGAACTTGCTGTTGCTCGCTTTGGCCATAGAGCCCGCTTCTCACCGATGTCGTGCACGTCTAGCGCCCGTTTGGCTCCAGAGCAGAGGTTAGGTATGCAACCAACTGGATCGATTCCGACGCATCGAGAACATGGAATAACTTCTGCCCACCTAATGCCGCACGCGGGTCATCGACAACGCTAGACAACCGGTATTCGACAATCGCATCTACACTCCCCAACGCTTCAACAAAACCCGCCTCAGATCCAGCAGTGGTAATTACTGGACCAATCAAAGAATTCAGCTTGGCGAGCTTGATCGCAAATACGCCAACCGTGGTGCTACCGCCATTGACAACGAGCGGGATCCTCGCAACGCTGACAGTTCCTGTACAGACCCACGGTAGCCAGAATCTGTTTGAGCATATTGAACGCATAGAGACTCAGTTCGTCACCTTAATTTCGAGTGTGGAATAGCAACTATATACGCAAGACTTTGGTTTGCTCAATCTGCAGTCCTCGGCTCAATGCTGAATATTGCGAGCGGGATCGCTACGGTACCAGGTTACGTAGTAGGTGAAATTTCAAAACACAGGTATAATGATACTACACTTCTAGGTATTTTACAGTATATTTCTAAATATTTTTTTGACTATAGACTAGTCTATCTACTCTATACAAGAGGAGGTAGAATAAGAAGTAAAACAAGAGATAAGAGAAAGAAAAGTAGTAGTAGAAAAACATAGAAGAAAAGAAGATAGTAAGATAGAGACAAGATAGAGATTATATAGAAGGTAGATTATAGAGGTATAGAGAAGAAAGGTAGAGAGATATAGAAAAGATAAGTTATAACAATATTTATAGAAAGAGAGGGTAATAGATAACTAACTATTACAACAATTGTTAAAATATGCAGACCCCCTTAAGTCTCGTAAACTAGGGGGCCCTTAACGTAGTCTACTAGATTAACGAGGGTCTATACATTTTAACAATATTACTTATTAGCTAGTCTGTCTATTACATAAAAGACACTGTAGTGTTGTATAAAGTACCTAAGATATAGTATAAATAGCTTTATTTGCCTAGTGCGGCAATGTCAAGTATGTATAGATCGTCATAGTAGATCGTAACCACTTTCGCGTAGCTCAAAGACGCCTGGAATATGGAAGACGGTGTGGTGCGAGCAGACGGTGTATTCGGTGTGGATCCCGCGTGGACTGTCCATGACGTGCATGCCTGCTACGCGATTCCCGGGCGCAAAGTTGTTGACTCTGGATCCTACAGCTGCTACTGTGCCGGCTGCGTCGTCGCCTTGATTGACAATGACATTGAGTAAGTCGGGTGGGTGTTTCCAGTTTTTAGGGTTGGTGACTGCGGCGAGGTTCATCAAGGCCATAATATCCATCTTCGAAGCGCATCCAAATTAAGCAGGTGCTAGCCTTGCGTCTCACCCAAAATCGACCCCGCACTTATGCGCTGGCAATCCTACCTAGCTTATGATCATCTACTTGCTTCACCAACTTCGTATTAAACACACTACATCAATCGTCTTTGGCAAATAAGTCATGGATCCTCTCAGCATGATCAAGGCGACCATCGGCCTCATGAACGACGTTGCTCCAACATACAAAGCAATCAGTTTGATCAAAGATCTGCCCAGGGCATTTCACGAGGTCGGGAACGACATCCCACTTGTCATAGACGTCCTGAGAGCTTCCCAAGTCCATCTCCATACTTCTGAGATCTCCAGATATGACGAAGAAGGCTACATCGCGGCATTACTTCAATCAAGCCTTTGGAAAAGCGAAGAGCTCCAAAGAGTCTTCCAAGAAATCAAGACAGACTACGAGAAGGAACAGGACGCTAACAACTGGGCTCAAGTTTATGTTTTCTATCACAAATCACTGCGCGGTAGAAAGGCGTCAATGGTCGAACAGCTTATGATGGGCATTCTGAGTGATATAAGGAAACTTTCGCTGAAGTCCAGTTTCTTGATCTCGGCTGAGGAACTCAGGATGCTCGATCGGGCAATCAGTCGCCTTTCTAAAGTTACTCAATCTCTCCCAGACTCGTATTTCGCGACCGAAGAACTAGTGCCTGGAAAAAGCGCTTCCAGTGCCGATGTCCACCAACTCATTGTTCCAGGCCGAACGAGCTCGTCCAGTCCGGGCAGATACATTGAGACAGCAAGCGGACCCAGAATCAACTACGGTGACAGTCTTTATTGCGAGTCAATGAGAATTGCAAGAGGTGGTACCGTTGAAGCGCTCAATAGCAACGAGGAGCCCTATGTTTACCATAGAGATGGCTGGACACCGCTCCATGAAGCTGCTCGTTTGGGCTCATACAACGTTATTTCGGATCTTGTCACAAGCGGTTCGAACGTCAACGCAGCGGATGAAGATGGCTGGACGCCGCTCCATGAAGCCGTACAACCGGGCTCGCGGAACGTAAGCAAAGTTGTCTACCAGCTCCTTGAAAATGGCGCAAACGCCAATGCAGTAGACAAAGACGGTCGGACGCCGCTCCATAAAGCAGCTCGATTGGGTTCATGTGAAGCCATTCATTGGCTCGTTCGCAGGGGTGCAAACGTTAACATAGCAGACAGGAACGGCCGGACGCCGTTTCAAGAAGTCGCTCAATCAGGCTTGAGCAACACCTATGAAGCCATCGTCGAGCTTCTTCAAAGTGTTGCAAATGCCAGTACAGAAGAAAGAATTTTTGGTTCTTATGTCATTGACTTAGGACATGTCGTTCGCATCCTGGGCTTTGAGCCAGATCGGCCAGAATCTGTGGTGGTGACAGCATCGGATTTGGACTATGCAAATGATTCCATCCTTCTATTACAACTTGGAGTTGATCCAAGTCTCGTGGGCAAAGAATGGCGGTCCCGTCATGGCATCATGGTCGGTAAAGGATTGCCGCTGTACTTACGTCTTTGGGAACATGCTGTGGAGAAGCATGATTACGGAAGCATCCAGGAATTTGTTTACGAGATTGCTGCAAATCATCACCACAGCTTCGACACCATTACGTGGGAGTGGATACTACCAATTCTACTTACTTCGGACTTCGAAAAGGATGTCGTTGTTATGTGTCCGAATCCTAATGATCAACGCGCTGATGGGGGACGTTTTGGACACGTGCGTGCCCAGACCTATCGAGAGCATCTGAAACAATCAAAATGGACCGGTCTTATCGAAGAGATCTTTGTTGCACTAGCTGGAGCTGAGCTCGGCTTAGATTGTGGTGGTACGTTGCCTCAAACCGCACAAATAAGATTGGATGAAACCTAGTCAGCTAACTCAGAGACAGGATTCAGTAAATACGCCATGACTGATCCACCAGTGTCAATTACATGTACTCAAGCCAATCTTTCGATCAACTTTGGGGATAAGCAGACATGCCTTGCTGTTGTCGATCTGATCGAAGTGTTGGATTGGCTTTGCAAGAGTACGCGCATACCTTTCAACGAGGATGGCAATATCCTCTCGTCGTCTTCATACTATTTGGAACGACACGCCATTGCACAAGGCCCCGGGTTTTACCTCCCGAGCAGCTCCACAATTCAGCCGCACACATTGCGGCCCTACATCCGACCGAAGACGTCGCCTCTGCCCAAAATTGAGCATAGTTGCTGGCTTTCTTTGTTCAAATCTTGCGTCATAGTTGACACTCCTTCCACCCCACGTGACAGTTTCGGAAAGGGCCTAGAAGCTTCCTTCGATCTCATGATCTCGCTCGCGGCAGCCGAGTTCTGTCTCAATATCAACGATAGTTTGGTTTTTCTTGGATACCAAACTGCATTGTACCCGGTCGCAATCGAGGGGAACTGCGCGCAATTCCACTTGATCACCACCAATGATGGCCAGATCAACCCGTACACTTTGAATCTGAAGAATAGTCTAGCCACAGAAGATGCATCTCAATTCAGAAAGACGAGATGTTTCATCGGCTGGTGCGAAGTCGCTCAGATCAACCTTGGAACCCAACAACTTGTTGAAAGTACTAGTGTTGGTTATTCTGGCGGCCCGGAGAAGTCCAAGTCATTGAAGGCGGACGGATATTCCTTGCTCGGCCAGTTAGGAGCATCTGCTCCGCTATCAGTTATTACCGGAGTACAAAAGAACTACAAGTACACGCACCATTGTTTGGAAAACACACCTACTAGCAACTATGAGCAATTACTCTCTGATACCTTGGAACAGTCAATGGTCTTGTACGATTCGAATTCATGTCGGTCTTGGCTTGTACCGAAACTAAGCCTTCTTTTGCACATGAGCCAGGTATATACTGCACGGGCCGATGAGAGCGTGCGCGGGGATATTCCGTATGTTGAACCGCATGCTGATGCCAAGGAGCTTTTACCCATTCTCAAAACAGCTGGTACAGCGAGTGTTCTCCAAGGACAAGCCTCCAAGCTTCTTCTCCGGGAATTTTTGCTCGGGCTCAGCATCACATTGCTGAGAAGTACGCAACAAGTACTGAAGAGCGATCACAGAAAGCTCTACGGGTTTGAATTCAATGACATCATCCACCCGCCTGACCGAGGATCACATATGGTGAAGCTCAGGATGAAGTCAAGAAAAATGAGTTGGCTCGATCTTGTCAACGCAGTTGGCACAGTGGTTGTTGGTTCCAACCTGGGCGAAGTCATCTCGGCCGCCGAAGCTGTCAATAGGAAATGCGAAGCGTGCAACAGAGTCCCAAAGGATCTGGACTATCTCGCAGCCACATATCCGTGCCTATCGAGACTGGCGAAACGGAGCGGCGTTGATCTGGGAGCGAGTAGCGCTTGCATCAAGCTTGCAGAGAAGGCTCACTGGAGGCCTAATACAGATACTGCCTTCCAATGCGGTCATGAAGGAAATGACAACCAGACATGTTGGGAAACAGCGAAATTGATCCAGGAACTGGTTCAGTCGGATAATCACTTTTGGCAACGTTGGCGTCCATCACCAAGCGTGCAGTCTGCACAGCTGTTCCCAAATACGGGCGCTGTGGTGTTCAGTTAGGCTGTTTGCGATGTCGTAGAGCACGATACTTCTTTTCACAGCTTCCAATAAATATTCACTGCATCAATCTGATAGTAAGACATCATACCGAGCCAAGCAGTATCTTAGCGAATTTAGTTCAGTGCTCTCAAATATGATCTGTCTTTCTAGAAAACGCATCATGCTCCACACTGTTCCAGCGTCTCTTTCTTATCTTCTTCCGTCATCAATTCACCAAATAATCTGCTCCGCTAGTTCGAATCCTATGGTTCGGCAGCAAGCTCGAGCTTTGACACGTTATTCGCTTCAAAACGACTTCGCTGGAGGGCACGGAGACGACGGATAGTGGGACTGTGTTCAGTTTCCAGCCATATAGACTGTAGTCTTGATCCAACATGCTTAAATCGTCCGCTTACAGAGCTGTGCAACAAGGACAAAAACGTCCTGAATGCCTTACTGCAAGACTATGTTGTGGAGCTACAAGCAGTGCAAGACCTGGTCATAACATTTTCCTAACACTAGAACAGGCGTTGTCTTTGGCCCATAAAGCAGCATCGGATACATAGGAATTGTTAGCACTGATCATGCGTCCATGGCATCTCGAGGATAATCCTTACCGAGGCGTGGGTGACCTGAAGCAGACAGGTTCAAAAAGCTAATGTTTCATACACCAGTTGGCACTCAAATTGCAAACAGCATTTTGATAGCCATCAAAGTGTCAAAGGCGAGGAGTAATTGGGCGACAGCTTGCCCGCCTTTTCCAGCCCATCACTTTGCTGCCCGAGCGGACAAAAACATCCCCGAGGGGAGAGCCTCTCATGTAGGCACCACCGACAGCCTGGAGTGCGCCTTGCCATACAATTACTGAAACAAGGCCCATCACCTCATCCTCCAGAAAACTTGGGGGCCGAGACGACCGGTGTGTGCACGCTTCACCTGCAGGTGAACAACTATTGCGAGTTCCCGGTCACGATGCCACGATACAGCTCTTCTCGCACCAAGATAGGTTTCCGGCCGTGATCTGGAGACAATTATAGACCGCCGTGCCGCAAGAAGCTTCTGCAGTTGGTGCTGGTGCGCATGGAATGGGACTAGACATGCAGGTACGTTTCTGTAGCCTTGAATGTGGGCTCTCGTACCCTTGCACTCAGCTGGACAGGGGCCGACGGGATATGGGCATCTTGATGCGATTGGTCAAGTAGGGGGCTGTGAGTAAGCGTGCATGCATACAAGCAAGGAGGAAGCGGAGATGGGATGAATGTGTATTCGCACGGTAGGGCTGTTCGGCGTTAGTGGGGTTTGTGATGGGGTTTTGCTTTACGGAGGTAGTGTTGGAAGCTTGATTCTCAACAGAGAGGAAGTTGTTGGGTGATGATGAGGGTGACCGGCGGGAGGATGGTGTCAGGGAAGAGCAGCACTGTTGTCGTGTAAGCCGCAGAGCATGGCATTGAATTATGACTGCGACATCTCGCGTCTTGGATACATAGGTCGATTTTTGGTTGCAGTACTGAATCGAATAAGGGTTTCTAAAGGCTAGACACGCTCGTAGGGCTGCTAGCGAGGCGTTCGCATGAAGCGCTCCGTCCGGACTCCACCTCACAGAGCAGCGAGTATCCGCAAGACAGAGTTTGTCCTGCCTAGATTCCATGGCCAAGAATTGCGATGGATGAGGCGGTCAAAGTCGTTGTGAAACCTGTTTTCCTGTGGGCCGTCAAGACGGTAATGTTGCTGAGCCACTCAGGCCTCCCAAGTGTGGCTTCGAGGCGGTGTCCATTTGTCTACGCCGCAGCCATCGGAAACTTGTCCGTGTGCACGAAAATCTGGCTGGATTTGTGCAATTCGCATGGCGGCATATTGAGCACGCTGTCCGATTTGTGAGACGAGCTTGGTTACGTCGAGAGGTACGCCCTATACGGCGATTGATCAGCCGCAACACGGACTTCAGTGCAAGAAGTGCAGAGCACGTGTTAAACCTAACATTAGAACGATAGCGTCAAACAACACTGATCATACTGCTCGTACTCGACAGCACAGTGGCCACTCACTGTGTGGAGTGGTGATGTTCCTGCACCATGGCTGCTTACCGCTGTGGCGCAGCTACCCTTCCGTCCCGTCGAGCGTGTGGAGTCAATGCGTACGCTCAGTCTTCGAGCGGACATGTACATTTGATACGGCAGCTTCTATGATGTCGAAATTCTATTCTTTGCTGTCGCGCGTTTCGGCCCCCACACTACACGCCCGCGACGCGTAGACCCTATTTGTCCAACGAGGCTATGACAGCTAGGAAAGCTGGGATGACTGGGCAGATCGACGAGAAAGTGAAAGTTTCGGCCGCCACAGTCGCTTGATGTGGCCGGCGCAACGCGTGCATCTCATTTCCATAGGGCTGATGACCGAGATTTGTAACGCGCACTGTGCTCGGTAACTCCATCACGGTAAGCAGCCTCGGTCAGTGTACGAGTCGGCGGCCAAGAGACCCTCGACTGTGCACATGAGCATATTGCCGACAAGATTGATCGCTTGGATGGGGTGGTGTCTCAGGAGAAGATGTGAATCGTTGAATCGAAACAACCCTTTCCCAGATAGGCTGGCTCAAGGCAACGAGGCAATGGCTGCTCACGCGCGCCCACCTTGTTGCCTGCCACGGCCGGATCTTGAGGCATAGCACGCAAATTTGCACAGTATGATAATGAAGGTGCTGGATCTTGGGATCTTGTTGTTTCGAAAGCCCACAAACTGGAGGACAGTGTCGAGACTCAAGGCGCTCTGGCGAATGCAGTGGGCCGGCGCTAGCGCTTGCGTGCCCCACCACCAAATGAACAGGCTAGGCATTGCATTCATCCTCCGTCCACTCCCATCATCAAATTTCGCGCCTGAGGAAAGCAATATGGGTCGGGCATTGGGCGCTGATGGGCAAATCGCGAGTCTTCCGGCCCTGACAGTGCGGCCAGGTTGCGTGCGGACGCAAGGTGGATGACTGCATAGCCTCCACGCATTAACCGACCACTATGCAGCTGCTCGCTGGATGTGTGCAAATGCGCGGCCCTGAACATCACAGGCAAACAAGCGTTCGGTCGCGCTCGACGCGTTGCAACAGACGGGCAAGTGGTTCGCACTGATTTGGGCACCGAAGGCTACTGGCAGAGGCGGCCGATGGTGCGCAAGTAGCCGGCGACTCGATTGCTGCCCATCCCGGGTGAGACAAAATGCGACCAACCGCAAGAGCGTACCGCACAGGACAGTTGGAAGATTCTCTCCGCGTCGAGTATTCATGAAAGCACTGTCCGCGTTACTTGTCCTCCAGGCAAGCGAGTAGCTGGTGGCAAGGCGCCCGTTGTGGCTTGTTTCTGTTTCTACGGGCTGTGCAGACGCCATTCACCGCTGGACCCCAAAACGCTCGGCCCTGTCCTCATGAACCCACGAAGCCCGTCCCTGAGGCCTGCCATCCCAAGGTCTTTTTATGCAAATATGGTCGCTCACGTTTCCCATTACTTTACTTCCATCTCTCCACTCACTGTACACACTAGGCTACAGTCAGGCCTGCACCACGCCCACACCCCATTCGGCCAACCTGGGCAGATCCATTGACTCTGACTCCTGCATACCTTACTGCAGCCTTCTACTGTACTACCACCCCTCTGCACTGACATCTCGTCTCTCTTCACTTTTCCGCTTTTGGTACTTATTGCCGCTCTATACTTGCATCCGCGCTTACAAAGTGTTGTCTCAGGTACTTTCACTATTTGGCTCTTCTGGTTACCTGGAGCCTATCACCAGTGCCTGACACCCTTGACATCACACAACAACTCCAACATTCAAAACAAGGATCAGACACATCGATACTGTGTTCTCATACCGATCACATCCTCCGTCTTACCAAGTCTCGCCTATTGACTCACGACCCTTTTACCCATCATCGACCAATCAGAAGGGAAACTCCGGCACCACCACAACGTAGGGTTGAACTCCTGGCTACTTGTTTGTCTGCCGTCAGCAATTTGGCCTGCCACCGTTTGCAGATTTTCAATCATCTATAACTTGGCAGATCGCCGTCACGATGTGTCGGATCGATGAGAGGGTCTATGTCCGGACAGACGGCCACAAGTCCGTCTTCCAGGACACAACCCTATGCGAGGGAGGTCGCCGACGTGGAAAGACTTGCTCTGATGCGAGGGTACGTAGGACAGAGTACCCCGATCCTACTTCAACGCCCATGGCAAGCAGCCCTCTCACACCCACCTACAACACTCGGGCACGTCGGCCGTCAGTTTCAAGCCGACCATCCACCAGGGATGGACCAATGACCTCTCTCAAGCCTGAGATCCACATCGAGATCGGCTCGAAGAAGGGCAAAGGCAAAAGCTACGTGCCAACTGTGTCCATCACGACGGGGAAGAGCAAGCGCTCTTCAACGGGCTCGACCTCTGGCTCCGACGCGTCTCACACGGTAAGGACCGGCTACCCTGATCTTTCGCCACCCACCCTCGATTCAAATCAAGGTGGCCTTCGTCCTCGCTTTGGCCAGCAGAGAAACCCGTCTTCGGACGAGTCCTTCACAGGCTCTAGCCGCGTTCCATCCCTCTACCATCCCTCAGATAGCTACGATTCGCCAAGCCTAGTCACTACTACCACCGGTGCATCTAGCGGCCATCAGCCCATCATACACAATGGATCACGTCACGTGCCTTCTCCAGTCAACACCACGCGTGGTCACTCTGGCAGCCCTGCCAGCCCATATCGTACGACTGAGTTCAAACCTAGCAGCGACTTTGACGAGACTCCAGCCCGCAATCATCGCAATGACTCGACTTACGCGCCTGAGATCCTCGGCCGTGACGAAGATAGGCAACGCCGTCGCGCAGAAGAGAAGCGGCGACAGGAAGCACTTGACCGCGAGTATGCTGCCAGCACAATGCGCGAGGAGAATAAGAAGCACGTTCGCTTTGAGAAGTCCAGGAACGAACAGCCAACGCAGAAAAGCTTCGCTGCGCATGAGCGACGTCGTACCGAGGAGAACGAACACCTGCGCCAGCGGAAAAAGCAACAAGAAGAACAAGCCGCCAAGGAGGCAGCAGCAAAGCGCTCAAAGCCCACAACAACCCATTCGAAAACTCGCCGAGCCTCCGTCCAGATGACCGCCACCCAAGCAGCTGAACAACGACACCTCGTCGCAGCCGACACCTACCAAATGGAACAAGAGCGTATCAAGGCCGACGCTATGGAGCGCGAAGAGCAACGCCTCCAACAGCCCCCCTCCCTCCAACAACGCCAGCAAGACCCAGGCTACTACGATCCCCGCGGCGAGCGCGTTACCACGCAACCCACCGCCCAACAACCGCCCATCATCCGCCGCCCCAGCCAGTCCAACCAGTCGCGCCCCGACTTGGGCCGTCGAACAAGCACCCGTGACGCGCACCACGAACGCCGCCAACCGCCCGTCGCGTACTACAACAACGCGCCGCAGAACCCACCGTCGGCACGCGACCGCCGTGGTTCGTTGGGCCACAACCCTTTCGCATCGCCGCCGCCTGCTGCTGTTGCAGCGGTGATCGATCCTTGGGACCATCGCGCTGTGGAACAGGCGTTGCCGACTGCGCGTGGGCCCCAGGTTGGGCATAATTTCCCGCAGCCGCAGCTGGCAAGTCAGCGGATGAATCAGGCGTTGTATAGTGAGGAGGAAGAGAAGTACAGAAGGAGATAGGTGGTAGTGTGATGTTATCTCAGGGTAAAATGATTGGGGGAGAGGAGATGGAGTGGGACTCCGATATATATGGCTCATCTTGTGTACTCTTTTGGAATTTTGTTGGTGTTTGGACGTATATGGTAGGCGCTTATACCCTTTCTTGCTTACCATTTGTCAGTATACTCAGTGGGTTTGTACGATTTAGTCCGTCAACGGGCGTTTAGCAATAGATAGGCAATGTTCGTTACTCTGGCATCGCTGTCGCGTAGATAGTCACCATGCATTTAGCTCATGGAATTGAAGTGGTCAGACTTCGGCTTGCTGCATCGTTTGATGTGATGGATGTGCGTATCGCTTTAAGAAGTTTGACTCTGGTAGCCACCATAGCGCTTCCCGATGCCAAGCTCGTCTCACCAGGTCCCTATGTAGGAGGGCCCGCACCTGCACACCTGCGCCCGCACACACCAAGCGATGATCTTAAGTGTGGGCCTGTGCTCCAAAATCACCTCTTCGGGGGTCCCAGACGCTTCCAATCGTAATTATAACCTCAACAGATTCTTTGTTAAGGCGTCCAGAGCTGGTACTCTCGCACTGTCTGGAAAACCACGATCTTAGTCGGGCTGACACTTGCGAGGGGAAGACTGGCGGAAGGACGAATCGCTCTTAAGTTGGTCTCGGCGGACAGCAGATGATTCACTTGACAAGGTACCTTGACAATGGCTATGGAGGTTGGAGATCTTATTGTTGGTCTGACCAGCTCGACCTTCGACAAAGGCAGACACATACTCGGAGGCGATCAGACAATGGAAATCTCTTGTTCTTATCCTACTGGCGCCCATACGTCTGTTAAGTGCTTTCCCTGCACGAACTGCGGCTTGGGTGTATTGGGAAACTCTTCTGCATAGTGTTCCTCCATGATAAAACTGATCCTCCTATAGCAGCGCTCTGCAAGACTGGCAGGTGTCAACACCATTCCGGTATTGATATACATCCCGAGACGGATTGTGCAGGTCAGAAGCAAACAATAAAGGTCTTCACTGCCTGTGCCATCGTTGTCAAAGTAATGCCTCCTGCGAGTTAGCAGGCGGAGCCTTTTGCTCATGTCACTGCTGCTCACATCTCTTTACTGATCCTGTTTCGCAGCAAAAGGTCCATGATGCTTGAAGCCAATCCAGGTCTTGGTGTACGTTGTCAGGTGACCTTTGATACATAGACGTGTATCTTTTTGACCCTGCATAAGGCGCACGTCGAAGCCCAAATTGGAGGGCCATGAAATCAGGATGACTGGGTGAATGTCATTTGTTGTGTTGTTTGCAAAGCCGGCGTAACCTGTCGTGATCGGGTATTCATACGCGCTGGCCCAAGACCACGACGGCCAGCGCCCGGTCGAGATTTTGCGGTCTTTTCCCGAATGCCAGATATAGTAACGCCACAAGACATCTTGTGCAAAGAATTCAATCCAAAAGCCGTATGTTGAGTCCGAGCTAAGTACTGGCCCGATGTTAGAGGCATTGCCCGCAAGGCGCAGTAAATCATGTACCTCGCCCCTTATGGACCTAAACGCAGCCCTATCACCAGGTAACAAATAAAGGAGCATCAAATCATCGATTCAGCAGAGTCGTGGATGTGTGACCTGAAGAGGTCGCGCGGTAGCCTAGGCCATCTCCAACACGGAATTGTCACAAGGATGAGGTGAAGATTGGCTTTGAGCGCAAGACGATATGAGATAACTGAGCATAAAAGCAAGAGAAAAAATTCCTGGTAATTTGGGGATGATCCCCAGCAATGAGTTCTCTTGTGGTTCCTGGACACAGTGTTTATAGAATTTCTGTTCGCCTGATAGTCAATGCCGCCAGCGGAGGTAACACCAGTCCAATCCAAAATTCCTCCCACCACAAAACTGCTTCTTCAAAGCTTTTACACCTAGATATAGCCATGTATCAAATATTCAATAACGAATTGAATGGTGAGATCAAATTTTCGGTATTGTTGATGCCAATGCTTCTCTATCGATGCTATGTATACAGCTGCCACAATGCGCCATCATGTCGAATGCCACCCAGACTATCTAGCTCTAAATGAACATCTTGCTACCATGGTACTTCACGCTCTCCCCATACGCCTTCGCCATAACATTCGTCTCGCGCTTCGGGAACCCTTTGAGCGAGGCGCCATATGTCGCCACCGAATGCGCGATAAGCTTAGTGTTAATTACAAACGCCGTCATGTTGACGTTGCCCACATCGTCGCACAGCTGGTGGTAGCATGGATCGTACCAGTCGCCCGCCTTGCCGCCAAACACCTTCTCCTCGGCCTTCGTCTTAATGCCCTCGGCGCCAGTCGCAATTCCGCCACCAGGAATACCATTGCGGATGAAGCCGTCGTAGTCGCTGCGGCCGTCGAAGGGGATGAAGGTGTAGTTTAGGCCTTGCTGCTCATACCAAGCGATGTATAGATCGCGCAGCTCCTCGGAGCCGGTGGGGTTCAGGGCGTTGGTGGCGTTGTAGATTTGGTAGGCAAAGTTGGGGCTGGCCATCATGTCGTAATCCATGAAGAGGCGGATCTTCTCGTTTTCCTCCTCGGACAGCGATTGTACGTAGTAGTCGGACCCAAGGAGACCTTCCTCTTCACCCGCCCACCAGGCGAAGCGCACGCAGTTGGTAACATTAAACTTGGTGAGCTGGCTGGCGACCTCAAGGAGCGAGATGGTACCAGAGCCGTCGTCGTTGATGCCGGGGCCTTCCGCGACGCTGTCGCTGTGCGCACCGAGCATTACGCAGTTCTCCGGGTCACCCTCGGTGGTCTGCGCAACAATGTTGACAGTCAAAATTTGCTGGACTTCGGCGTCGATGTAGGCGATAGAGTCAACGCGCTTGCCCTTCTCGAGCTTCTCCAGCACAGGAGCTGCCTCCTCGCCAGACAAGCCGAACGTGGCCACGTGATCAGGGGAAGGCGACCCTAGCGTTCCGGAAACGGGGTCTTTTTCGTAGTTGTAAACGACAGCTGCGATGGCTCCCTTCTGGCCAGCGTGCTCCGATTTGGTTCCAAAGGGGCATACTCCGCGCTTGATAAACGCGATGTTACCAGCAACGGAGTCTGGAAAGTCAGACAGCTGGCAGCCCTCATTATCTACGAGAACGAGATCGCCATACACTGGCTGCTTGCTCTTCGTTGGTGGAGTGAGACCCATTGGCGCGGCTGACTTTGGTACCTCATTGCCAAGCACGAGTCGTGATTCGTAGACATTGCCGGAGACTGCAGGGAAGCTCTGGTTTGAGAGAGTGTAGTAGTCTCCGAGCTCAAGAATGGTCTCATAGATGTAAGATAACGTTCCAAGATGCCCTGGTTGAGAATCAGTATAGCTGCTTACGAGTGACGCACGTGCTCTGACCTACCAGCACTTCCAATAACCCTGGTAGGATGATTGTACTCCTCCTCGCCGAGCTTCGCAATCTCATACAGCTTCTTCGCGCGGCTCAACAGACGGTCTCCGCTGATGAGGTTCTGCAACTCAGTCGAGTTGACAAGCGGCTTTGAGCCGGAAGGGTGGCCGAGGAGCGCCTGGTTGTTGGATGAGAGAAGGGGAATTTGTAGCGCAGTCGCGCCGGTGACGGCTGCGCACAGAGCCCATCGAGAAGAGTAGACCATCTTGATATTGCGAGATTGAAGTCAAGACGAAGAGAGATGGATGGGAGGTTGTTGATGGATGAGTCGCAGTTGCCATGACGCCTATCAGGGCAGTCACGCCGACCGTGCACGCGCCGAGCTGCGATAACGCCAAATCACGCACGCGACGAGTTTCACAATTGGAGAATGGAGAGCACAAGAGGGAATCGACAGTGTAGATCGGAGACTATCGTGGAATCGTTCAAAAGCGGACAAATAAGGAAAGACTATGGGCTGTGGGTGTACTCGACGATCCAAGCGGTGTTTGGTGGCGATACAATTCATTGGAGGTCGCGGTCCCGAGAGACTCGACGTGGCAGGGCGACTCTGCTGGATTCATCTGTGTGCGATATCTGTATATGTCGCGGCCGTAGCA
This sequence comes from Stagonosporopsis tanaceti, assembly GCA_000812845.1. Lineage (NCBI taxonomy): Eukaryota > Fungi > Ascomycota > Dothideomycetes > Pleosporales > Didymellaceae > Stagonosporopsis > Stagonosporopsis tanaceti. Next base: position 3,703 of record JUDZ01009356.1, on the reverse strand, counting down.
CCACAAACATCTACGACCTGCTCACCTGTGGATGAAGAGCATTTGCCACTTGTCTAGTCACGTGATGGTTAGCGCATCGTCGGAACGGGAGGATTTATATTCCGGTGTGTAATCTTTAGGAGACCAGTGGTCTAATACTGACCACCTACACATGCTTCTCGATTCCTCCACTGTATCTTCAAAAGGCCTACAGTTAGAGTCCCGCTTCTGGTATCTTGTCAAGGATATTGACACTTCCTTCGCGAAGATTCGGTCGCTGATAGAGTCCGATGACCACATCACCCTTGCTTTTGATGAACTGCCAGACCTCAAGGTCGTTTGCTTTGAGGATGCCACCGGAAATTACGATAGCATCGCAGAGCACAAATGCCCCAAACGGACCGTTGACGAGGTACGATTCGGAGCTCCGAGTACGCGCTGAATCTTGTACGTATTCTGTGGGACGCCAACACTGGCATGATATGTTCACACCGCGCACGAATTCTCCACCAGGATGCGTGCGGGAATCTCAGCGGTCCACATGTGTGGGTCGAATTGCTGATCACGCTGGTGGAAAAACGTGAGCGAAATGTCCGGTTGGGGCACAAAGACAACGGGCCGTGCAATAATGGGGAAATTGTCCATGACCACGCTGAAGGTCACTGCACCGTTAAAGGTGCCTGCGTGAGGAGGCTCGGCATGTCCTTTGGTCTGGCAGATACAAAATGCACGGCATAAAGTTGTCTATCCTGTCTTCGTACTTCTCCGCCGTCACGCCGATGACCTTGGAGCCAGGCTGTGTCACGGCTTGCACGAGGACGTCGTCCGCATCCGCGTCTTTGAGAACGCTCACCTGCGCCGGGGTCAGCCCAGTTTTGCGTGTGTATGTGTTTACGAGCTGAACCATCGAGACAGCTTCCTGGCACGACCTTTGCTGCAGTACGACCGCAGTACGCTGCCAGATATACGCCTCCATAAGCGCGAGCAGACGCTCACGCGCGCCCGTATCTGTCGAGTCGGACGCAGCCCGGAGGCGCGAGCGATCACAAGCGGTAAGAATCTCATGTAGTGCCATGTAGCGCGGTGTGAGTGTAAGAATGTCGTCCGCGAGCACTTGCTACGCGTGCTGGCCGAATGGCTCATACGGGTCGATCATCTCATGCTCGTGAAATGGGCGATCCGCGAGGTGCGCGCGGAGGCTGTTGAGCTGCTTCCACCTGGTGAGGATGTTTCCTTCCGCCGAGTGTGGGTTGAAGGAACCGAATGGCCAAACTCCCGGCTTAATTGGATGCTGCTGGTAACGTTACGTTACAACCTGCTACATTACCCGGGTATCCCTCACACAATGATTTCTGTCCCTGAATTGGCAGAAGCTCCAATAGATGAAGCATGTACAGTGTTCCAAATAGCGATAGGTGGAACTTAAGGCTACAGCGGTTCGTCCGACAGTTGAATCTCATGGCAAGGCTACCTCTTGACGCAAGACCGGCCACCTAATCATGAGGGCCTTGGTTTTCTTGCCATAGTCCATAGATTAAGTACAAGTATGGGTAGTAGGTCGAACATAGCTGGTATCTAATCGGTGTGAACGTGTCTGCCGCCTAGTCTAAGTTCGATTAATCGATTCTGTCGTTTGCGTAGATCGAATAATCTCGAAATTTCACGGCCGTTGCATGAGTAGCTGAGTCTGACAAGTTCCGCCATCTGTGTTATTGCTCGCCTATTTATCTTCAACATGGCTGTTCATCGAGTTCTGGAAGATAGTGCTGCCGATGATAGTTGATATCGAGACGCCAACGTCATGAATAATTGACAGAGTTATGGTAGCACTTGCAACATCGTGCTGCTTAATTTGACATCGAATAGCAACAGTGGGTCCTTGAAGCACTACACCAGATCCTAAACTACCTGCTATAGCAAGTTCGACTGCTTTAACTGTTGATGTAAATGCATTGAGGGGGATAAATACACCAAGATCACTGGTAAGGGGTAAACCGCCTTCCCAAAAAAAGTTCGCGATAACGACCCTCCATCTTATGCATGACTAGGCTAAATAAGAACCCTGCAACTGCGGATGTACTTATGAGAGGAGGAAAAAACAGTCCAGAAAATATGGCTGAAGCTTCAATGACGGCCTGGACAAGAAGTGGTAGATAGTATTCGGCTCTGAAAAAAGAAATCATGGAAGAACATAACGAAGAATGTAGCCATCTCTGTCCCTTGGGTAAGGAACTCCATAGGGATAGAAAGGTGCTTTGCAACTTCTTCCTTGCTGTGAAAGATTGTACATATCACAGCTCAATCTACATGTGAGGTGATAATTGTTGCCGAGTTCCATAGAGAAGGGACACCAACGAAATCCAGGTCTGACAGCACCATGACTCTCAAGTTGATGAAGCTGACAATACTGGTCTAATCTACAGCCTTATTGCTATCAGGAGAAGAGCTCTATTTGTGCTTGAACACCTCTAGTGTACCACCTCGACCTCATCCTTTCTAGTCTCTATCGATGGAGGTGATGTTTGGATGTAGATACCCAACTCTTGCAATATGATTCAATGAATTCCTGTACCCCGATACTCATGAGTAAGCTGGAAAACAACAACAATAAGGCTGATTGTCTCGATGGTAGGTGGACGTGTCCGCAACGTGCAAGTTTCAATTATGAGAATTTATGTCTAAAGCTGCTTCACAAACAAAAGGTTCATTGGATGAAATTGTCCTTCGAGGAACTGGACAAAGTTTCCTGTCCAGCGTATCAGCAGCTGGTTGTCCATGAGGAACCAAATGGGCACTGTTGCTTTCCTGAACGGTCAAACAGGGTACCTCCACACGAAGGGGTCATCGAAACGCCCAGAGATTTGACGAAACACATAAGAAATGGAAGATATTGGACCAGCGTATATCCCAGGAGTTCGAGTGTTTTCTACAACACACGTCTTATCAATATGCGTGTTGTGGAAAAACTAGTCAATGTCGTGAGTAGCGACAGTGTCACACAATCAGCCGCTAGATCCTTGAACGTATTCGTTCAATCAACCAGCAAGTTTTGGTGTAGTTTTTGATCTTTGGGCTCGCACATAAGCACCGTTCCACGTCGTCCGTGCACTTTTGATGGGGTGGATTGTGAGAAGGACAGATTGTCATGCTCAGAACTATGCGCGTGTCACGCATCCAATCAAAGGACGTGAGGGTATCGGTATGATATCAGATAGCAATACGAGGGTGTTGAATTATGAAAAAGATGCTGATAAGGTGAATGCAAAGAGAATTGTTCAAAGTGGACCCATAATGTCCATCAGCGACTCGAAGTTGTACTGGCACCCACAAAGCACGCGGTTACTAGCCGCAGAAGTTATTATATGCAACTCTGTGTTCTTGTTGGTCTTATTGCTTCAATCGTGAAGTTGTTCGTATCTAATTCCGACTGCTAGGTGCTGGTACCGGTAATGGACTGAAGCTCAATTGGTGACTTTTTGAACTTTCTCAGTGGTGTTTCAATTACGTGCGTGAGCGCATTGTACGCGTTGCCTGACACACGCTCAGACCAAGCCCCCAAGTCTATCATAAAGTTAATCCCAGCCGATCGCGGATTATATGTTAGTTCTCTTTCGATCGAAACCAATTACAGTCCATCTCCGCAGTAGCTTCAAAAGCGCAATCTGTTACAATAGCAGCGCCTACCATCACAATCTATGTCTCTACGCCTTGATCTAGGTAGAAA
>JUDZ01009355.1:0-20173 GCA_000812845.1 Stagonosporopsis tanaceti | reverse complement strand
CCCCCCCATCCCTCTCTATGCCGTGAAGCCTGTGTGTCGCTACCTCACTGCTCAGCACTAGATTTGCGTCGTATTGTATTGTATGATATTATACCGCATCGCATCACATCACATCGCACGCAACCTGAAGAATTCGGTTCGTCGAAACGAGCTGGTCCGCAGTGCCGGTGGCAGAGGCGTACGACGGGGCAAAAGAGAGAGTGTGTGTGTGGAAGGAGAGATGAGATACAGAAAAGGTTGAGATACAAGGGTTTCGTTGGACGCGTAGTAACCAACCACATGCCCACCCAACTATATACCGATCCAGACTCGACTCACCCCTACACGCTACACACCACACCATACCCAACCCAGATGTCTTGTCTTGCGTGGTCTCCCCTTCCTCACAGCAGCCATCACACCTCTCCCTCCCCCATCACACCCCCCTCCTCCTCCCTCCCCTGCCCTCCAAGCCCAAGGCACCCCTCCAGCTCGCCCATGGCCCCCTCCACCCTCGCCCTCCCCTCCTCCACCTCCCTCCCCACCCTCTCATACCGTTCCTCAAGCACCCTCAACTCCTCCCTCGCCGCGCGATACTTTCGGACCGCGACGCTGTAGCGTTGTTTCTCCTCCTCCGACAGGAGTGCTGGCGCGACGACGTCGATGGGGTGGTGCTCGCGCGTGTCTTCAGGCGTGGGTGTGGGTTCCACGGGGGAAGGAGGGGCGGTGGTTGTGCTGGGTGCGCGGGCGTGTGCTGGAGGTGGTGGGGTGGTGCGAGTGGATGGTGCTTTGCGCGGCAGGATTATTCTGGCTTTTTTTGCGGGCGGTAGGGAGGCGGCGGGATTGGTGGTGCGGGTGCGCTTGGGGGGTGCTGGTGGTGGTGATGCTGCTGCAGAAGCCGGTCGGGGGCTGGGAAGACGTCCTGATGAAGGGTCGGGCTTTGAGGTGCTCTTTCCAGGATCTACAGCATCTGTCTTGAGGCTGGTTAGCTTTGAGTTGTGTTCTTGGGGTTTGGGAATACTGACCTTTGCTTTTGATGTCTCTCCTTGTGCCGTACCTGTGTCACCACCAGAAGCCAGATCTTCGATCTCTTTCCTCACGAAGAACGCATGTGCGGTACGGATTATTTCCAGCGCCTTCTCGAGGCTGTGCTTCTTCAAGTGCTTGAACTCCTTGGCCAGGATGTTGCGGACCTCTCTGTCTCGCTGTTCGGTGACTTCAGACAGATCACGGAGCGCAACAAGAACTGAGAAAGGCCACTCTGTTGTGCTTATTCGCACGGCCTGAGGCACAGCGTGCTCGGGCACGATGTCGAGTAAACTCTTGTTCCAATTCGCCGAAATCGCCCTGACCAAGTCCATGCTTTCTTCTTGGGTATGCGGCTCTTCCTCCTCGACGAGTGCGCCATCAACCGCTGCGTGCTCTGTGGGTTCGTCGCCGTCGGCTGGGGCTGTATCTCCAGCGACTGGGTGGACGCGTTCCACTCCCATATCCTGCAGATCTGCCGCTGCCTCCGCTTCCTCTTCTTCTTCGCTGTCTTCGAAGTCTCCATTGATATCCTTGATCAACTTCTTCACCTCCTCCCTGACAGACTTATCCTTCGCCTTATCGGTTGCTCCAAATGCTGGCGCCTTTTCGCCTTGAAGATGCGCAGGCCTATGACCACTGAGTCGATCGCACAGAGCTTTACGCAAGCTGACCATCTGTTTCTCGCGCTGCGCCTGGCCTTGCACACGCTCTGCTAGTGACTCAAAGGCTCTGATCGTCTGGGCAGACCATGCCTCGTCCCTGTTGAAGTGCAGCGTAAGTCGCCTCTTGTTCTCCGCCTTCCCTGCTCCATCAATCAACGACTTGAAGTTCCAATCTTGGCGGACCTGGCGCAGACGATCGACGTGAAGCTGGTCTGCTTGATCCGTGAGCACAGCTGAAGATGGAGCAGAAGGGATTGGGGAGATTTGATCGTCCATGGTAGTGGGGCTAAGTTCGACTTCTTGCATTGTCTTGGTCGCGGCCTTTGCCCCACGCTGCGGTCTTCGCTTGGACATTGGATCTGTGAGTAAACTTGATGTAGTTCTTACTGCCTCAATCGGTTGCAGAGCACGGCGGCTGTAGCGGCGAGTGGTCGCTAGATGTATGTCTCGTAGCAAACTTGTCGCTCGAACTCTCAAAGAGACTGCGACAAAGACAGTCTTCCAGATGCCTCTGGCCTATTCGCAAACGACAAACATGGATGAGAGAGATGGTCTTGACCGGAACATGACAGATTGACAATAAGGCAGGAGCATGCTGGTCGAAGTGCAGCGTTTGCGACAGGGAGTATGAACACTCTCTGAGGGTATTCTCAAGAATCTTGCAAGGGGCTGTGCAGAGCCAAGCGGCTTTAAGCAGGTACTGCTGAGATTCGTGTTAGAGCAGCGAGAAGGATATTGAAGTGCCTCGACATGGTCATGCATTTTCGGGAGAAATACGGTGCTTCATCCATGTCCCAACGTCTTCAACGTGTTGCAAGCCTTGTGCGCCACGCAGCTGCTGTGTCCAAAGGCCAGTCTCTGGCTGCGATCCGAAGCGAACTCTCTCCTCCGCATACTCGTCGTAGTACTGCTTCTCGGAGGGGTCGTGTGCTCGCGTGCGCCCGGTCTGAGATTTCATGGCATGACGAGCAATGCTCCTTCGAAGCACTTTTAACAACTCCGAGGCTTGGTCATGGAGCGGGCTCTCGGCGCCAGTGGTGATGTTCCAGACTGGCAAGCTGACTTTTCCGTTGCCTGCTTGTGGGTAGACGCGGGCGTACGAGCGGCACCTTGTCAGTTCAGGTGGGCCCAGCGGCTCCGGTGACTCTCTGTTGAACGAGTTGTAGTGGCTCAGACTCATCTGGGTCTCAAGATCGAAAGCGTAATCAGGCTGATCGAGGGCTGAGTTGACGGCTTGTTGCAGGATGAGTTGTGCATGTGGCGAGCGAAAGAAGTGGATTGGTGAGGCGAAACGATCGAATATATCTTCTTGTCGCCGGAACAAGATGTTGCGCATCTCGGACAGTGGAAGAGTAGGTACGACAGAGCTGTCTGCCCAGGCTTGCCATGAGGTTAGGGGCACTGCTTTCGGCTTGCGCTTGCGCTTTGCTTTCGTCTTGGGCAACTCTCCCACTTTCAGCGCTTTGAACGAAGCCATCAAGTCCTCCTCTGCCGGGAACGACGTTTCTTCGCTGGAGGTGGGCTCTGGTAACTCTGATGCGCTGACGAGCGGCAGATCGTCAGGGAAAACCCAATCTACGATGGGATTGTTTACAGCGGCAGCAACGATACGACTCTCACCCACTCGACACTCGGTCAGAGCCAACATGGTTGCGATGGAGCCGCCCATCAGCTCACCACAGATACCGAGGCGTGCCACATACGGCTTGTGCGTGCCATCATGAAGCATGTTCTCTTGGATCCAGTCATAACCATAGAGCACATCATGATAGGGCGTTGGGAACTGGTGCTGCGAAGACGCACGGTAGTTGACACGGACTATGGTAGCCGCGCTTGAAGCGCGTAATGCAGCAATGATACCTTCCTCTGCCTCAGGGCTTGGTGGGACTACAGGCCCTGGTGGTAAGTAAATGAGGACGGGTGCTGATGCATCCAGGCCGTGATAGACATCAAGCTTAATGGAGCCATTTGATCGACATGGCACGTCAAAATGCTCCTCTCGCGGTGGAGCTGTGACGACAGAGTAGGCGCGACTGAGAGGTGCGTTGCCCAATGTACATTGTGATGACCGTGCTGGGTGTGCGCTGTTTTTGATAGGCGCACGCGCTCTAAGGACAAGGGAGCGAAACAGCATCAAGGCGCGATAGTGAGGCTGATGAAAAGGATGACAGTGGGTGATGACATAAGGACAGAAGACGGTACGGAATACGGTCGCCAAAGGCGGAAAAGGTCTCGAACCAGAGCGGAAAGCGTGTTTTTGTGGTACAGGATCTGGTCGTCAGGGGCGGGCGGCGCAATGGCCATGTCCCGAGGAAATTACAGAGGCCCGCCGACGTTTGAGTGTGCAGCTCCCGCGGGCTAGGAGTACAATTCTACGCCGCGCCGCTGCTTGTAGTCTTGTGTTCTCCTCCCGTCTCTCCTTGTCGCGTGCCTTCTGCTCGGACTTGTTGTGGTTTCTGCTGCTGGACGCCTGGAAAGCTGGTTGGACCCCTGATTGCCCAGCTCGAACCGATCGCCCGTCGTCACTCCGCCCGCTCTGCGAACGGTGCACCGCCTCGCGAAGCTGCACACCGAGTCTTGGGGGCTTTCTTCGCTGTGCGCCCGAGCACTTGGCCCTCGACCGTCCTGTAATCGCCGACAGTCCCCTCTCGTCCTCTGCGCCCCCGACCGTCGCACCAAATCGCCAGCGACTGCCCTCCGCCGCGGCACATCAGCCCCCTCAACAGCGTCCCACGCCCAACTTTCGCAAGATCCCACAGCCCACCCACCGCCGAGTGCACTCGCATACCTGCATACATAGCGACCAGTCTGGCGCCTGCTAGGTAGCCCTCTCGAACACGCAGCGACGGGCTCACCCCGGCGCAGCACTCCACCATGGCCGAGCAGTCCAAGGTCCGCGCGGCCGCAACACTCACCAAGAACCTCTTCCTGGCCGCGCTCCTCTATGCGGCCATATACGGCATCATAAACCTGGTGAGCGACCCCAGCGTCGCGACCAAGGGGAAACTTGGCATCCCCGCTTTCCTGGACAAGGCTGGGCCGACCGAGCTGATCAAGACCACCAAGGCAGGTGTGCAGGTCAAGTTCGCCGGCACCACCAAGACCGTCACCATCAACCCGCACGCCAATGTCTTCAACCGCCCCGTCACCGCTGTCAAGATCAAGGACGACTACATGGGCCCCCGCCCCCACGTCGACACCGAGGCGGACCTGCACATGCTGGTGGAGGAATGCAGGGGCACATACAATGGCATCGAGAAGATGCGGAATGTGTTCGACTGTCTGAAGTTCTTTGCCGACGACGAGAGCCGCTACTACAAGCTGCCCGCCGAGTCTGCCCGCGCCAGTGTCCAGGACCCTCGCAAAGCCGAATACGTCAACGCTGACGGGCACGACAACACACTGGAGAGCTACGTTCCGGTCAAGGAAGCCATCGCTGCGAACGGCTCGAGCATTGGCTCCTGCCCAGGCCCCATCATCCCATACCATGTTTACTGGACTGGCCCCGCCACATGGCGCGTCGAGGTCTTCATCAAGAGCTACCTGTACACACAAAACCTGGCATGCTCTCGCCTTTGGCTGTGGCTGGACAGCGACAAGAATCCGAATGCCGTCAAGAACATGTTGACCAAAGATGCCCTCTTTGCTCGCTTCCTGCCTCTGGTCGAGCGCGGCGACGTCGTCCTCAAGGCCTGGAACTTCCCCAAGCGCATCCCCCTGCCCAAGGACGACGAGGACAAGAACGGCTTCGGATACTACAGCACGCCCGGGAGACCCAACGCAGAAGGCGAAAAGGTTCTGGCCGAGAACATCGTTGAGGACAAGAACGGCCAGCAGTGGCTGGTCCTCACCCCGAAACAGATGACATTCCTGCCTGTCGCTGTCTCGGATGCGGTCCGATTCATCGTCTTGCACATCCACGGCGGTGCATACTTTGACATGGACGTTCTGATGCTCAGAGACATGCGACCACTACTCTTGCCCAAGGAACACGCTTTTGCTGAGCGATGGGCTGCGCACCCGCACCCCGGAGACTACAACACCGCCATCATGTCCCTAACTGCCAATTCCTCGCTCTCGTCCTACCTCCTCTACGGCGGTATCCGCATGGGCGTCAACTTTCACCCGCGAGTACTGGGCCGTATGGCCTGGAAGGACGGTCGCGACCAAGAGTTCCTGATGCTCGAGACGGGCGCGTTTGACCCCATCTGGACAGAGTTCAACTGGGACCGTGAAGGCCGCTGCACCGTGCCATGCCTTCGCGACTACGGCGCTGCGTTCAAGGGCAAGAAGGGCTCCCTCAAAGACGAGTGGGAGAGCTATGACGGCCCGCACCTCGAGCCCATCGACCTCGACAAGGCGACGCGCAAAGAGCTGAAGACTCGCGGCCACGAAGATGAAGAGCATGTCCCATCATCGTCCGCCGCAACGCCCGCAAAGGAGCACGCCGACTCATTCCAGGCCACGCTTGATGAAGAAGCCCAGCTGCGCAAGGCAGGCGTCATTGCCGACTACAAGTTTGAAGAGGATAAGTTTCCGCCCAACAACCGCACGCTGGAGAACTTCTTCCGCGGCGCCTGGACATACCACATCCACAACCAAGTAAGCTCCCCCTTCCTCATCTCTCTGGGCTATGGACATTCGCCACCCCAACCCCGCATTCCCGCGTCCCTGCATGTCTAGCTCTCCCCTTACATGTCGGGTGTCGCATAAACTGCCACCCAATCAGCACACCCCACTCAGACCCTTTCTCATCCGCACCCGCTAACACAACCCCAGTGGCTCAAGCACCCTGAACCCTCCTCCTGGCTCTCCATCCTCGAACACGCCCAAGACGGCTTCTTCGCGCGCGCGCGCACAAACCCGTACGGCGAGAAATGGACCGGCCCCAACCTCGCGCCCTACAACTACTGGCCCGAGTTTGTCTGAGCTCTGTCTCTGCGCAGAGAGAGGAGAGTCATCCCCCCGTCCTGTTCTGTTGTGGGCCTCTTTAAAAAGAAAGGGAGCCAGTGACAGAGCAGCGAGGTTGCCGCGCCGCGGAGTCTGTCTCCGCGGGTGACACCCACCTGTCAAGCGTCGGCGCGACGAAGTCGACTGGAAAGAAAGGTACCGTGCGGCTGTGAGGCTATAAGGCCATTTGGAAAGATATCACTGCATATCTCTTCCCCTTTTTCACATCTACCCAACATAACACCTGTCCATCCACCTACAGCTATCTACCTTTACATCTATCTTTCCACTACTACTACTACATACATATACCTACCCTTTCATCAGCAAGATAGTCAGACCCCTATCGGGGTCAGGCGTCCAGTGTACATATCCCCCTCCCCTTTCGCTTCGGCGGTATTTTTATCCTCCCTATCGGTGTTGGAAAAGGAAAACATGTTCAATCTTTGTTTGTATCGGATAAAGGAATCGGAAACGGGAAAAGGAGTATCTCAAGTCTTGCATTGCATTGCGTTGCTGTTGCTGTTGCTGTTGTAGATATACCATGCTTTTCCCTCGCTTTGGCTTGGGCTGGAGGGACGCTAGTTCTTGTTACTGTTACTGTTATTGATACTGATACTGATACTGTTTATATGAATGAAGACTTCTTACAACCATCTGGACGACGGCTTTTGTTTTTCTTTTTTTTTGGAGGTAGAAGGGGATGTACGGCGATGCTCAAGACTGACGAGACTCGGGCGTGACAAGGCGCTGCAGAAAGAAGATATGCATCTTTGAAGACATCATGGGTGACTCGAGATCGCGGATGTGGCATGACGTGGGGATCATGGGTATTGTGGTCGGAGAATGTGATTGATTGTGTACGATACGCGTGTCTCTATGTCTGCTCGACGAGGCGCTCAGCCCCCACCCTGCCCTTCTCTTCTCCTCCACGCGAGATCCGTCTACGCTCTGCTACGCTCCGCTCAACGTCCCTACGCCACGTTCTCCATCAGCCCCGCCCCGATCGTCCTCCCCCTCTCCCGCACCACAACCCTCATCCCCTCCTCAATCGGCAGTTCGCGCTCGAGCTGCACCACGACGCGCGCGACCTCGCCCGGCTTAACGATGCGAGGTTTCTTCTTAGTGACCTCGCCCGTGAACTTGTTCAGCTTGGCGCTGAGCGTGCGGATGCTGGCGGGGCTGTTGAGGGTGCTCCTGAACACCTCGACAGGCATGGGGAGCACGTGTTCGAAGGCGAGCAGCTTGGAGGTGAAGGCCTTGACGAGCTTGACGGGATTTTTGGGCGCGCAGACCATGTCGCCCTGGCGGAGGTGGATGGGGTCGATGTCGGCGAGATGCAGGGTGGGGATCTGGCCTGCGACGGCCCAGTCGACGGGGGTGTCTTGCACGTCGATGGATTTGATGGTTGCGGTCTCGTTGGCGGGCAGCGCAAGGATCACATCGCCGACTTGCAGTGTGCCGGTGTCGATGCGCCCGGATATGCTGAGGGGAGAGCGCATGTCGCCGCGGAATACGTCTGCGACGGAGAGACGCAGGGGCTTCTCGAGGTGGCGCTGGGGAAGCTCGATGCGCTCGAGGGCTTCCAGCAGTGTTTCGCCTGTGTACCATTCTGCTGCAGGGTTGGAAATCTTGTTGACGACGTTCTCGCCTGTGAGACCAGCGAGCGGAATGAACGTGATGCGCTTCTCAGCAAAGCTTGCTTCGGTCAGGAAAGCCGTCATCTTCTTTGTGATTTCGTCGAACCGCGCTTTCGACCAGGCCACGGTATCCATCTTGTTGACGGCAACGATGATGTGCTGCATTCCCATGCTTCGTGCGATGAGAATGTGTTCTTTTGTTTGCCCCTTCAAGCCTGCCTCAAAGCTGTTCGTGCTGGAATCGATGACCAACACAGGGAAGTCTGCTTGCGAGGATCCTGAGATCATGTTGGGGATGAAGTCTTTATGTCCAGGGGCGTCCAGGATAGTGAAGCGCGACTTGTCGGTTTCGAAATAGTTCGTTGCGATATCGACAGTCACACCGCGACTGCGCTCCTCGCTCGTCTCGTCCATCACCCATGCCAGAGCGAACGACGACTTCCCTATCGTCTCAGCTTCTTTCCTGAGTTTGTCGATCGATCTTTGATCGATAACTTTCAAGTCATACAGCAAGCGGCCCATGAGTGTGCTCTTGCCGTGGTCGACGTGTCCTGGAAACGATCAGTTCAGAACACCTCAACATGGCCTGGCCAGCATAGAACGCTAAATGGCTATACTTACCAACAACTACAAAGTTGGCCATTCTCTTCAGGCCGCTCTTCTGGAATTCCTCCAACACATTCAAGTTCTTACTTCTGACCTTTGGTTCGTCGACCGCCAGCTTTTCCACAGAGTCTGCAAGTTTGTCTCCATTTGTTTGAGCCGCTGGTTTCTTCTTCTTTGGTGTGGTCCCTGTATGCCTTAGAAAAGCCCTTGAGGTGCTAGGTGCTGCCACGCTCAACGCCGCCCTGTGCCTGCGCCTTTGTTCGCCTGCGCCGCTCGTACGATGTCGTCAGGACTGGGCCCGTCGAAAGGCTTCGCGTCCTGATAGTCCTTGTAGTAGCTGTAAGGTACTGGGAACGCTTCGATGGTGGCTTGGGACTGCGCAGGACGAGATGTACCACAAAGAGTGGAGGCAAACATGGAAGCTGTAGCTCGTTGTGCTGGGTGCTCGACTTCGATGGCTGGCTTCGGGGCTTCTGGCTCAACGTCGACTGGCTCGATGGGGACTTCTGGCTTGGGGGACGGCGAACGCTTCCGAGATGTGTATTTCGCAATGCGCGAGGGACGGTCGGTCTCATCAGCTGGTGTGGCGTTCGCCTTGCCGTTGACTGTGAGCTTGTCCAACATGGCGACCGCAGCATCCGTTTCGCCATTGGCATTGGACGCAGCTTCAGCCGCTTCTCTCTCCTTTCTGCGCTTAGCCGCAAGTGCTGCCAGCTTTGAAGAGCCACCAAGGAGGCCGCCTCTGAAGTGGGGCTCATCGACGGTGATGACGCCAAGTCTGTGAGGCGGGACGTTGCCCCAGGGAACATCGGAGAAGAAGTCTTGGGCGTTCGACGGCATCGTGACGGGCGGCAGCGGGAAACTTGGCGCAAGAGGGTAGGCTGACGGCGTGTAGCTATACTGTGCATAAGAGTGCTTACCGGCAGGGACGGGCGCCTTCTCAACGGCCGCGCTTGCAGCCTGGTCGAACCGCGATGTAGCCTTCTCCTTCTTTGGCTGTGCCTCTTTCTTGGGTTCCGATGCTGCGTACTTGTTCTTCAAGTAGCTCACAGTCTTCCCAATGTCGTAGTAGTAATGCCACAGCGCCTCTTGTATTTGCGCGTCATTGATGTTCGATCCTGCGCTCCCCAGCGCCTCCCGTGCGCTGACGGTGCTTGTCCGCATCTGTTCCTTGTCGTCCGCCGACATGGGCTCCGCCTCTTCTTCTTCATAGTAGTCATCGTCGTACAGGTCGTCATCGTCATAGTCGATATTTCGTGTGCGCTGCATGCTGAGGCCGTGTGGTTATCGTGGAAGACGTGTGCGAGGGCGGTGTTGATGGGCGAACGCAAGCTACGGGTAGATTTCTGGGGTATGCAGTCTGCGAAACACAGTAAGAGGGTTGAATATGTTGTACACGATTAAATGTTGGTGGGGCAATCGTTGACGTGTGTCGCGGCTGCGCTTGCCCCACCGGGTCCAGGAACCATGACATCAATAGCCAAAACTACTTGGAAAATGCAACACATCACAGTCAGTATGAACGAGGCATCATGTAAACACTGATTCGATTGCCTTCATTCGCTACTCCCAACGCCGATCGCTTCTGCCCGGGTCATCTGCAGGACTCGCTTGCTGATATGTAATTGGGGTATAGTATTAGGGAAAGGGAATAATCAAAAACAATTGCTCGATCAGCTGAAAGTACGACCACCGAGCAGCCTGTATACAAGCGCCGTACATCTCCCAATGTGGGTGTGCTCACGGGGCAAGCTTACTTCTCTGCGGGCGCAGTAGCTGCAGGCGCAGGAGCACTGGCAGCAGGCGTCGCAGCGGGCGCAGGCGCAGCAGTGGGCTCGGGCTTCTGCTCGGCACCAAAGTCAGGCTCATCCAAAGGGCCGCTGGTGGCCGACATGCCAAGAGCAGGTTGCATGGTAGGGATGGCGGGCAGCTCTGCGGTGGGCGCAGGGGCAGGCTCCTGGACCTGAGCAGGTGCTTCAGTGGGCTTCGCTTCAGTAGCTACAGGAGCATCGCTGGCGGGTGTCTGCTCAGAGACCGCAGTCGGGGGAGCAGGCGCAACAGCACCAGCAGGCTCGGGAGCTGAAAAGGAGGTGTCGTCAGTCTATGGATATCTTCGAAAAAACAAAGAAAGCGGCAGTCTAGCCGACGAAGGGCAAGGAGAAATGCGCCGTACGGAACGACTTTACGACCAGAGCCGATGCACATGGGCGGTACAACTGCGGCGGACAGACAACGAGCGAATCATGTCACAGGCGGACGAGGAGGATGCTCAGACAGGACCTTCCCAGTCACTATCAACGCAACCTTCTGCCGCGGCCTGGAACCATCCCAGCAGCCTTCGTCACTATGTTCGCGGCTCTCGCATAGATGAAGAGAAATGGACCTACTGTGCGTGGCTTGCTTGACCTCAGCCAAGGCAGCAGTCTCTTCCTGCGTGGGCTCGCTTTGTGCAGGGGCGGCAGCAGGCTCAGCAACAGGCGCCGCGACTGGAGCCGGGGCCGGAGCAGCAGCTGGGGCGGTGCCAGTCGATGCTGGAGCCGTCTCGCCCTGAACTGCCTCAGGAGCCGTAGCGGGAGCCGGCGCAGCAGGCGTGGTCTCGGTGGGCATCGTGGTGCTGGCGGAGGGCTCTTCGGTGGTGGCAGTGGGCGCAGGCTCGTCTTTCTTGGCCTTCTTCTTGCCGAAGAGACCCTTGAAGGCCTTCTTCAACTGATCGACCGCATCGGGGGCTGTGGGTAGTATGTCAGAAATGTTTGTACGGCAAAGTCACGGAAAGGTGCTTTGGCAGAGCCTCTCGTGGAACTGTCGTGACGGCAGGGCTTTCTCCTAGCTGCAAACAAAGGCTGTCATGGTGAAAGCGTGCGGTACCATAAACAACCGTTCAAGATGACACACTTCAGTAGGCTGCTACTTACGGACTCCGGGCATGTTGGCGATTTGGGCTCTATAGAAGACTGCGAAAGCGTCTGCGCGAAGATATACAGTAGGCTCGAAAGCAAGGCAAGCACGTTGTGTTCAGGAAGAAGAAAGGTCGAGAAGGTGAGGGACGTGGAGCTGCGCATCTCGTGTTCTCGACCTCGTGCTACAAGGGCCAATCACCATATCGCGCTAGTGTAGACCCACCGAGCGAGCCTATTTCTCGCACGGCCGACACAAACTCCACGACTCACGCCCGAGCAGGAAAGGCTTTCCCGCTGCGGAGATAACCTGCCGCTTGGTCTGCGGCGGGAAATAGGGGGCGAGATGGCGTTGTCGGTAGACTTTGACAGGTGTGCCACCGCGTCACATCGCGTCGTAGTGTCAACATCCATGGGGCTTTTGGCAGCAGCAACGGCTGCAAGCCGCTCTGTCTTCTTGTTTTTGCTCCGTCAGAACGCGTGCATTCAACTCTTCTTTGTTGTTGTCTTAATTTGCGTCTGCACGAGGGTCATTTCGGGGTATCGTTTCAGCAAAATCAAGAACGGCCGAACAGTTAGAATTGCGCCCCCAACACTACCACACTGGATACCGGGGCTCCGCCATGGCCTCAACATGGGGTGGAGCGCAAAGAAATTTGTTGCGCAGTGCTTGTAGGATCTCATTACAAGTCTCCAAGTCGAATCATCGCCAGTGATGCTAATGAACTCAGGAACAAGTATGGATGCGACACGCCATTCTTTATCGACGGAGCAGGAGAGAAGGTTCTGATTCTGGTCAATCCCAAGCATGTGAAGCATGTGCTGCGATCCGCACATGAGTGTGACCCCAATCCGTTTGTTCATGAAGAGATCATGCATCAGGTGATGGGTAGTCCCCATGCTGCCGTCGACTACTACAAGTCTCCGGAAAGCACAGTTGATTTCGATCAAATGGTACAAGTTCGGCAGCTCTGTACTGGCGCAGCCCTCCCCGCACTTGACAAGAGGATGTTTGATGTATTAGTCCGCAACGTCTCTGAGCTGACCTCGCCTGATAGCGAGTGGACAGAAATCGCAGATTTCAATGCCTTTTTTGAAGATCGGGTCACCCGTACAATCATGGAAATACTGTTAGGTTCAGACATTGTCGAGAAATACCCAACCTTCTCTGCAGACATGTGGACTTTCATCGAGGATACAGATATTTTCTTGATGGGCCTGCCCAAGTTCCTGAACGCCAAATCATACGCCACACGAGCCCGGCTGCTCAAGCACCTTCGTCATCTCAGCCATAACCACGACGCTCTGAACGCCCAAAAAGCACTAAACAACGAATGGCATCCCATCGCCGGCTCAGTCCTCATGCAAGAGCGCGAGAAAATGTACCCCACCCTCCCCGGCCACGATCTCGAAGCCCGCGCCGCCCAAACCCTCGGCATCCTCTACGCCAGCACCAGCATTCTCGTCCCCGCCTCCTTCTGGCTGTGCTACGAGACCCTGCGCACCCCTTCCCTCTACGCCCGCGTCAATAGCGAGCTCAATGCCAGCCTCGACCCCCACACCCGCACCCATGACTTCTCCCTCCTCAGCGCAACGCCCTTCCTGCAGTCGCTGCACGCCGAGACGTGCAGAAAGTACGGCATCACTATCCCTGCGCGCCGCGTCGTAGTACCCACTTTCGCACTTGACGAGAAATACGTTGTTCCCCAGGGGACCACGATCATCATGCCCAGCAAGTACGCGGGACAGCATACGCCCGGGTGGGCGGCCGTGCGGCCATCGCTGGTTGAGAAGCCCCTGGATGAGTTCTGGCCCGAGCGATTCCTCACTAACAAGGAAGGAGAGAAGGAGCGGTTCAGTGATGCTGGGTTAGTGGGCAACTGGACGAGTTTTGGCGGCGGAGCGCATCATTGTCCCGGTCGGTTTTGGGCGAGGAATATCGGGATGGTGATGTTGGCTGTGTTTGCGGGGGAGTTTGAGGTCGAGGTTCTGGATGTGGAGGGCGCTAGGGCGTTGGATCCGGTGTGGTTTGAGAGTGCGTTTGGGACTGCGAGGCCAAGGGGGAAGATTGCTGCTAGGATTAGGAGGAGGGTTGTGTAGAAGGACTGGGTAATGGTCGCTTGGTTCTTACAGTATATAGTATGTAACTCAGTAATGTAAATGTGCATATTTCTAACGTAGACAATCCTCAGAACAAAACAAGCACCGACCTGCGGCACAGTTCCATACAGCGTTCACCTTTCATGCTCTCCAGCACCACCTGGTCCCCACTACTCCGTATCTGGCAACCAGAACGGATGAAATGGATGCGCCGCCGGGCTCATAGGTGGCAGACTACCCATACGCTCCACCCGACCCTTGACGATCATGCACTTCCCCGCACGCCCATTGCCCCAAATCTCCATGTTTTGTGGCTCTTTCCGCGCAGCCCACCGGTTGTCGATCTCCACCGCCATGGCGAGGCTCAGCACTTCCAACTCCGGGCCAGGCGGCGGCACAGGGAAGTCGTGCAAGCCCCAGCCCGAGCTGTTCAGCCATGTGTTGTATAGCGAGAAGACACGCATTCCGGCTGGCGTACGCAGGAGGTGATTCAGGCGCGCAGCGTAGGTTGAAGTGAGGCGTCGGTTGTGTTCGGTGTAGTAGAACTCGACTTCGCGGATGGGATAGGGAGTAGGGGGGAGAATGAGGTGACGACCGGTAGTGGATACGACTTTGCCATCGTCCTTGTGGCACGGGAAGTCTGCGGGTGTAAATGGGTCATCGTCATCGCTGGACACGTTTTCGAGAATCTCGCCTTCTTCTAGCTCTCCATTCCCATTGTCGTAAAGGTTGCGCCGAGGACCTGTGGACGAAGACGTAGCCGACTCGAGCTCCCAACCAAAGTATATGTCAACATTGTGCGTGGCGTTTAAGACCAGCTGCTGGAAATAACGACGCATAGCGTCATAGCGGTCGGAGGGTGAAATGTTCGCGTGAGACATGGCTGCGACTTGGTTGCTGATGGTAGTCATAGGTAAGCTGTAAGGCACTTTCTGGTCGGGGCGTGGAGATCGCAGACTTTATGGAGCCCTGCACATGACATTGTGAATCTGGTTTCAGACTCTGTTAGCATTCAATGGACGACTTTGTTGGTTTTCATTGCAGGTGATTGTGGGCGAGTTGAGGAGCTCGAATGAACACTGCTGTCTTTATTGTTTATCAAAACGCCCTTGGCGGATTCTTCAACATTCGAGGTGTTGGTAACGGTGGCACGAACCTGTTCCACTCCTTCCCAACTTCAAACATATTCCTACCCTCAGGCACTGATATAACTTTTGACCGCTGGAAGACGTAATCTGAAGTTGGTCTTCTTTCGGGACTCACCCTTCCTGAGTCCTCGTCCTCGTCCTCGTTCCAGTCAGGGGCAGGTAGACAGCCCAGCTCCTCAACATTCTTGGGTGTCCCGAGAGGGTCCAGATCCAGAGACGATGAGCTCCGGATAAGACGATTGAAGACGTTCACAGGAGGCTCCGGTGTTGAGAGTGGCAACGCTATGTTCGAAGGCATACGAGGGAAGTTGTAGGAGTCGCAGCTGGGTGACGACCGTACGAGTCCGTGAGTTGCGAGTGGGCGGCAGTATGGCGACCCGACAGGCTCGAGAGTACCATTAGAGTCGACACTCGGCTGCGATTTGTGTAAAGATAGTACTCCAAACTTCTTCACGTCCCAGTGCGACCCGTGCTCACTTGGTGCAGTATCTACGGAATCCGTGTCGTTCATCTCTTTAGCAACAAGGGGGTGTAACCCTGGCAGACAGGCGCTCACAACGGACAGTGTTTGAGCGATTTGCATGCACAGGGTGATGGCCCAGTCATTATTTGTCGAGAGACCGGTCGTGGGAGCGTTGAAGAAGTAGATCTGCGTTCCGACTGCGGCGATGATGCTATGGAAGTCAGGATCTATTGTGCAAAAAGACTAAATAATCTGCAAACCTCAATCTGAGCCAAAAGACGGAAGACACAAATAATCGATTCCCGACTGGAGTGTTCTGGGTCCAAATGGCAAGTGGCACCAACACTAGTAGAACCTCAGTCACAATGTTTGTTGAGGCAAGGTAATTGCCAAAAGCAAGAACGTCAACGCATTCATGCGTCCGCGTGGTATCCCAGGGTGTTGGCAATCTGCACTGGAAAGCAGTGACAAGGACGCCGCTGATCGTCCATAGGGCAGTAAATAGCGCAAGCACGTAGGATGTGTATTCGAAAAGACGTCCGTTGAACAGTCTCCGTATGACCAAAGCCAAGGTGATCTTGGCACAGCCCATATTTGCGATGAAGAGGATGCCTGACACGTAGGCAGCCTATCAAATCAGCGCATGTTCTTCCAGATAGATTTCTCGCATCGTACCTTCTGGTATACGGCCCTTTTACCTATCGATAAATCCATCAGTTGCTGGTCGGCCGCATCTCTCCATTGTACCGAGACGGCTATCGTCTGACCAAAGCTGAACAGCTGACATTGATCAGCAGTCTTATCAAGCGTTAAATTCGATGTATCTCACGGCTGCTAGCAACAGAAAGACATCATCCAGGTTCAGTATCTTCCTTGTCGCTCTTCTCGAGAGCTTCACAGTGAAGCGAGCTAACAGTGTGCAGATGACAACCGCAAGGAGTATCCAGGAAATAACATTTAGAATCGTCTTCCCATCGTATGGCGGACTTGCAGTTCGCCGCAGGAGATGGGTTGCCGCTATCGGGGAAGGCAAAGTGAGTTTCATCTTGGACGGAGTGCAAGAGTACGTCTGAGACTGCAGCTCAGACGGAGAACTGGAGCGTTGCTGTCACGGTCGCCATCAGTTAAAGATGTACGCATACCGGCTTTGTTTGACTTCACAGCCTGTGTCAGTCTTGATGTCTATTTTTGTCTCATGGGCAAGGGCGGCACTGAAGCACACAAAGGTAGGTGACAAGCCAGCTATTTCCAGCTGTCAGCCCCACATTTGGGACGCCATTTCGACCATCCATTACGGGTATCACAGTATAAGTGCCGAAAAGATGCATATTGCATACTCAATGATCGGAAGCTGCGAATGCGTTGAGGTGCTGTCGGTGAGCGAAAGATGAGGCGCAGCTCGGGGATCCTGAGAACGACAACCCGGCGCGCTAGCCGGATGCGGATAAGGCATCTCTCATGACCCTTACTTCTCCATCAACAGTATTACGACGAGCCTAAAAGACATGTTCATCCTCATTGCGTTCCAAGTACGGTCTCCGAACTGGGCTCATTTGGCAGCTCGTCGTGTTCGTCCGTTGCTTGCTCGCTCGCTCACACACGTCATCTATCTTTCCATATCCTGCTGCTGGCAGCAGGCTTCTACGTCACACGAGCAAAGATCACTGCCTGAGTGTCTGATCTGCGCGATCGTATAACTCAAAGCATTGGACACCTTTTCTCGCCCTGATAGTTTCATCAAGAGCTCTGAACGAGGAGAGGTCCCACGACTTTGACTAGGCCGTCCGTTGCCGCTCAGACTCTTGGGGTTCGTCTTCCGCATACGACCTTAGGACGTTGAAAACAAGGCTTTCCGTTCGCTCAACCTTATTCAAGCAACGTAACGGTGGATACTAGATATATGTAGGGTTTCGCCCCTAAAACGGAAAGCTGCCATTGCGCTGATGTAGGCGCGGGCACTCATGGCGCAAACCAGGTTGAATGCTGTCCTTATCAAAGTCTTCTGAAGAACTTGGTTACAGCCTTGAAGCAGTCACAATGAGATCACTCATGGCTTAGTCAGCTTCTGCCGCTTCGCGAAGTGGCCACTTTTGACCATCGTTCCGCGGTGCTGAGGCAGGCAGGTTTCTGGTTCGGTAGCCCTTGTTCAAGGACTGAAAGTACAAGCTTCATCACGCGTACTCAGACCATCAACGGACTCGAAGAACGCACCGTTCACTCTCACCGGTGTTGACCTTAGCGTCACCGTCACAGTACGAGAAGGATTCATAAGCCAAAGTCTTGGTTGGACGCGTCCATGCAGAACGTATCGTTATCCAATCACAACCCTGTCGCATTGGCGAGGTGTGGTGAGATGGCCATGAATGGAGCTCAGCCTTGCGGGTGAGCTACATAAGCAGCCCGCGCATCGTCCATGATCCTCTGACGACGTCCGCTCTCAAGATTTCCCGTGTTTGACTACCCGTTCATCGTCTGGAAATCACGTGGCACCGGAGCCATGACCGACCGCCGGTTGACTGAACGACCATCGTACCGGCTTTCTGAGAAGTACCTGACCGTGGAAATAGAGCCTCGATGGTATCGCCACGAGCGTCGTAACACATCACTGCCTCGCCAAAATCATTCCGATGACGATAGCAGACACCGTGAATCACGACGTGTTAGACGTTCAAGTGATTCTGGCGTAGCCCAAACCAAAAGTTACTCCGGCCGACCCAAAGTACCTAATGTAGTACACAATCATCCTGCGACGGGAGGTTTCGTCAGGGATCAATCAACATTTACGCAACTGTCATATGCGACGCGAGCTCAAGTGCCTGATCCTCCAACCAACTCTCTAGGCACGATTCCTACCCCCAGGGACTCGGAGGCTTTCATCCCTAAAGTCTCAAACGTTTCTCCCCCAATAATTTTCTCTCATGTCTCGAAACAAGACATAGTCCAACATACATCATACCCTAATGACAATGCGAGGAGTCGGCCGCCAAACTTGGCACAGGTACCTGCTAGTCGCCCTCGTTCTCACTCTAACACCAACTTACGACCACAATCCATGCCCTCCATCATCACCACCAAGCTAGAAACGCATCAACCTCCTCGCAAGACATCAGCCGCAGCCCAGACGCAGCCGAAAGTCACCTTTCCAAACCAATCAGATTCAGACATTGCCCAATCGCGACGGCGAGAATCCGATGCCTCGACTCTGGTAGCAGCGAGTCTGGGGTCAGGAACTTCATCTAAAATGAGCTCCGCATACCAGTACAGCAAATTGCGACAAGGGGAGTTCAGATTAGTCAAAGTCCTTCGGAGAACCCTAGAGACTGTAAGATGCGAAATCGTCCCCGCGTTGCTGGACCGACCACCAAAGTACACAGCCATTTCGTATGCGTGGGGTGATCCCGACGACAGATGCGACATCGAGCTCTACTATAACATGTATAGCGGGTACCAAGGGACCAACCGCAATGATAAAGCTATTTCAGCCCGAGTCACAGTCAATCTACGTGGGGCACTGAAAGCTCTCACGTGCAGCAGATGCCCATCATCTACGGGCGTGCTAATCTGGTGGCTATATGGCTTGGTCCTGAGAAAAGTGACAGTAACACTGCCTTGCGTATTTTGAGAAAGATTGCTGAAACGGACCGAACAGGTGGAGATGTTTCCGGACTAATTGCATCGTACGCTGGTAATGCTGAATTTACATCGCTCGTGTCGCTATTTGAGAGAGATTACTGGAAGAGATTGTGGGTTGTGCAGGAAGTTTTCATCCCCACTCCGGATCGCGTCCATGTCTATTGTGGAGAGCGTAGCAACACGTGGGCCACCTACAAAACAGCCTCGACCGCGCTGAAGCGGTGCAAAGCTACCATCGACCACTATTTCCCAGGGAACAGAAACCACGGCCCTCGTCACCATGTATCAGAACAGCACTACAGTTTCGCGCAGGTTCTTGCCATGCAGGGCCCAACGAGTCTTCCCGATCGTGATCTTCGGAACCTCGGACTGCACCCACTCCTAGAAATTATGCGTTCGTGTCGCGAAAAGTTTACGGCGAATCCTCTAGACAAGGTGTACGGAATCTTGGGTCTGCTGCCGGAGCACGTTCAAAAGGACTTTCCCGTCAACTACCAATCGTCAGTCAAGGCGTTGTATGTCCGGGTCGTCGACCACGTGCTGTCGACGACAAAGCGTCTTGACATAATGTGCGAGGCAATCCATTTCCCACTGCACACAAGCAATGCCAGTCTACCTACTTGGTGCCCAGACTGGTACCACATGCCTGCGACCAAGGCGCTCCGGAATGTCGGCAAATTTACAGCATCCAAGGATCGCCCAGCACGCTACCAATTCCTCGGAGATCGCCAGCTGAAGCTGAAGATCGAAGCTATCTACCTTGGAACCGTACGTGAGCACGGCGTCGCGGTTGGCACGCTCACCACAAGTGTAGACCATCTGACTGCCTTTCTTAGCTGGCGTGCTCTGCTGCTCGACAAGGCCAAGTTTGTGGATGCCAATGACCAAGATGATCTCATTCACATCTTCTGCCACACCTTGTGCCTGGGTCAGCTGCCGTCATTCGACAATGCTTTCGATTGGAAAACGGTTTGTTATCGCGTCTTTAGCGCGCTGCTAGTAGCCAAACTCCCCCAGCTCCTGCTCGACAACGAGCTCGCGTATCACGCAAAGCTCAACGACGTCGTTG
>JUDZ01009354.1:0-20166 GCA_000812845.1 Stagonosporopsis tanaceti | reverse complement strand
GCCTGCATGCATGTGTAAGCAAGCGAGAAGGCGTGAGCAGCCGTCGCTGCCGCGGCAAGGCTGGGCTGGCACTGCCGCGGGAGTGGTGCGGGAATTGCTGTCTCGGTGGATGATTCCCGCTTGTCGCAAATTTGGCCGCTTTCAGGTCAGGCTGAAAAACGTTGATATCGATATCGGAGTATGCTGGAGGTTGGGGGGAAGCTGTTGTTGGCTTTCCGTTGCGGAGCCGAGGCCGAGTGTTTGGGGTTGCAATTATCTTGAGCAAAGACAAGGCTGACTGCTTGACGTTTGGGTTCAGTGCAGTCGTGTGCTGGTTTGGCTGTCCGTCATGCTCTACATACAAAGGGGGTGGTGTTGTTACTATCTGGTAGATCTGACACGGTAATTGAGATCACGGTTATGGGAGCAGATAGTTATAGAAAGTCGGTCATATTATCTCCAATCCTAGATGCCAGTACACATCGCTACGCTCAACAAGCTTCTACCTAGACATATGCAAGAAGGGAGGACACGTAACAGGGTATCGAATGATCCATCCCAAAAGTCCATAGCTGAGTCCATTTTTATGGCCGAAAAGTGTGGTGGCCAAATGTGAGGGCATATGCCCTAAAGATAACCCAAGCGCCGAGAATGAAATTCAGTAACAGGAATCTTTTACAAGTGCGAGTGAGCAACACCGTTGGTGATGCCATTAACACCGTTCCGCTGAGCTTCGGAGACGAGGGCTGCAACCTCGTCACCGAGCTGCTCGCCATCCTTGAAGGGGTTGTACATGCTGTCAACGATGTAGGCATCAAGCTCCTCATCGGAGAAGTTACGGAGCTCAATAGCGCGGTCTACACCGTTCTGCTGAGCAGCACGAATGACACCACGGGTGACAATCACAGACACCTCGCGGATGCGGCGGATGTCAGGGTAGAGCCAGCCGTCTGCAACCTCCTGCTGGTTCAGAGATGTGGAGAGAGACTCGGCAGAGGCGTAGATCATGTCCTGTGTGACAGATGTGGCCTTGGAGAGGATTGCACCGAGTCCGATTCCTGGGAAAACGTACATGTTGTTGCCCTGACCAGGAGTAAGAAGCTTGCCGTCGTACTCCATAGAGGGGAACGGCGAGCCGGAAGCGAACAGGCAGCGGCCCTCGGTGTTGAGGACAGCCTCTTCGAATGTGCATTCAGACTTGCTGGAAGGGTTGGACAAGGGGAAGATAACGGGGTGCTTGTTGATCTTGGCCATCTTCTGGAGGATATCCTTGTTGAAGGCACCGCCAATGGTGGACAGACCCATCAGGATAGTGGGCTGGACGTAGTCAATCAGGCGAGCGAGTGACTGGTACTGACGGCCGTTGTTGTCATCGCGGGCAAAGTAAACCTTGTGGTCGGCGAGCTTGTCTCCGCGGTCCTGGGTAACGAGGCCGTTCGAGTCGACGAACCAGAACTTGCGGCGAGCCTCCTCCTCTGACAGACCCTCCTTCTTGAAGAACTCAACGATCTGCTTGGCAACACCAACACCAGCGCTGCCAGCGCCGAGGAAGATGGCCTTGTGGTCCTTGACGGGAACACCAGACGCCTTGACGGCGTTGATGAAACCACCAACAATGACGGCACCAGTTCCCTGGACGTCGTCGTTGAACATGCTGTATGTGTTCTGGTAACGCTCGAGAGCGGGGAAGGGGTTCTTGAAGTCCTCGAATTGGATGACAATGCTGTCACACGATCAGTTACTGCATGCAGTAGATGCGATGAATGGGTAACTCACTTGGGCCACTTGTCTGTCAGAGCAGCCATGAGCTCGTCGAGGAATTCCTTCTCCTCCTCTGCGGTAACCTTGGGCACTCTTGAGCCCATGTACAAGGGATCCTCGCGGAGAGCCTTGTTGTTTGTGCCCAAGTCAATGGTAAGAGGCAGGGTGGCCTCGGGACGAATACCAGCGCAGGCGGTGTACAGAGACAGCTTGCCAACGGGGATACCCATACCGTTCACACCAAGATCTCCAAGACCGAGGATACGAGAGCCATCGGTAAGGACGGTGATCTCGACATCATGAGGCCAGTTGTCGAGGATCTGGCGGAGGTTGCCGCTATCGCTGAACGACAGGTACATTCCCTCGGGCTGTGTGTAAATCTCGTGCCATCTTACGCAGGCTTCGCCGACAGTGGGGGTGTAGATGAGGGGAGTCAGTTCCTGGAATGCTGTCAGTTCCGATGTACCTCCGATCTCGGCGAGGGGCGCGTACCTTGATGTTTTGCGAGAGCAGCCTGTAGAACAGGTGCACGTTTGTGGCCTTGAGGTGAGTAAGGTACTGGAACTTCTCAATTGGGGTGCTCTTCATGGCCAGGAGCCTTAGGCCTGTCGTAGCTGTCAGTACATGCCGGTGACGAGGATTGGACGGAAATTGCACAACGTACATCGCTGGGCTTGTGTGTCGAAGCTCTCAACGGCAGGAGGGTGCAGGCCGTAGGTTCCGAGGTGCTTGCGAACATCTGGTGTGTTGGATGTGCAGAAGTCACCGCTCCTGAGGCATGAGTTAGCTGCTGCCGCAACAGTGTGGGCGGCAAGATGGCGTACGTTGTGGTCAATTGCCTGGTAGCCATGGCGGGCCTTTGTGTGGTTGAGTCTGATTGAGCCATTTCTGAAGATACGGAAGCCATAGACCGGATATGTGAGATTCTGGGAAGACGGATTGCAGTTTGGGCGCCTCGTGAGGGAAAGGCGCCTTTTAAGAGCGAAGCAACACGCACGCTATGCATTGACGTCCGAAGCTGACAGGATCCTACCACCGCGGTAATATAAAAGTAGAAAGAGGCAGACGGTCCGCTTGGGGAACGGTGTTTGAGGAGTGCAGCAACGACCTATCGGATGCGCTCAATTCCAGTCAAGAGGAGAGCCGGGCGACGTTTGTCACCTTCATCATTCCGCCTGGACCTAACTTTTTGCGCACAGGGCAGCGACCAGGGTGTAGATGCCCGCTGTTAGCGAGTCATAGGGTGTGCGGACTCCCTAGGGCGACGGTGCGTCGGGAAGACTCGGGAGTCCGAAGCTGAGTGCCATCAAGAGTAGATTCCCGCGGTGCAAAGAGTCCACAATTCCATGGCTTCTCGCCCCTACGAATGACACATGAAGCTGCCACACTGGCACTGTGCATCGAGACGAGACCGCAAACCCCTGGCCGCGGGCTCACTAATCCTAGCCTGCCCATTCACAGGGCTGCCGAAGGAGCCCATCAGGCATCGAGAGGCATTTTTTGGCTTGTCCAAGCGCCGCGGCGGCGTAAACATACGATGCGGACATTATTGCTGTCTGCGCCTGGTGCTTGCTCTCGTGGTGCCACAGATCCTCCCCGTCTCAGCTCGCTCAGTGAGCTTGCCCAGTGATGCTCAAACACGCAGGCAAAAGCGGTCCGGGTTCAGATAAGACCAAGTCTGCACAACATGACGAGCTCGAAGACTCCGGTGCTTGCATCTGAAACACGAATGCTCTGCTGTTCACGATGCGCCCTGCAAGCACGAGACGCACACGCGTTATTGCGTGAAGTTTCTAGACGAACCAACCCTTGCGGCAGCCACTAGGGGACCGACGATCCGAAAGCAGAGCCTTTCAACCCTGCGCTGTGCGACAAGAACGGGGGGCGCATTTGTAAC
Organism: Stagonosporopsis tanaceti; assembly: GCA_000812845.1. Lineage (NCBI taxonomy): Eukaryota > Fungi > Ascomycota > Dothideomycetes > Pleosporales > Didymellaceae > Stagonosporopsis > Stagonosporopsis tanaceti. The sequence goes on along the minus strand of JUDZ01009354.1, from coordinate 16,529 downwards.
ATGCGCGAATAGGGGCCAGTTGCGCCGCATTCCCATCCGTAAACTCCGAGACAACTTGACGCGAGCTTCTCTATGCTCCCGTCATCATCCCGCAACGCAGCATGGTTCTTCGTGGGCGACGTATCTTCTGGCGCTTCGGGAGCAGAAGAGGCTAAAAAAATCCTGGAGAGCGGTAAGGTCTCCCGCTCCGTCAGTCGCTGATCTGCCTAACTTCTCTGGGTGTGTGGGGTGGAGAAAGATTTAGGCGGGCTCGCGGAGTTTAGCTGCATCCTGTACCCACATGGCAACGAGAAAATAAGTCGGAGACCAGCAGACATGATGCAGCCCAATCGCCGAACGACAGCTGAACGACAGGAGCACGCGAGCAGTTGTGTGTGACTCCGTTCTTGTCCCCATCATCTTCCCATGCCGCTTTGCAATAGTTGCACGCTGGGTAGTCTAAGCTGCGTCCAATTCAACTGTTCACACCGTTCGTTCCCCACACTCCCAGGACCCTCCTGATGACACTGGAGAGGCAAGTGGATGAGAATCTCAGAGAATGTTCTCGGATCCGATCGCGGCAGTTGAAGAGCAGTCGCTCAGCGGCACAAGAAACCAAGTCGGAGCGTCGGAGAAGTTCGTTAGGGCGTGCAATCGACCATGTGATCGGCGTTGGAGGATGGGAAACGGGGCAGAACTTCTTGTATTCTCACATCGCGCACGTGTAGACATTCAAACCCAGTGCGACTCCTCGACGGTTTCAAGGATGAGTCCTGCGTCGATCAGAACTGCTGCGAACTGCTGTCAACTGTCACGACACTGCGACGTTTTATTGACTTGCTTGGCCTGGGGAAGGCCGTCTGGGCATGGAGCAGCGCGTGGGGACTGCGCTTGACCTCTAGAGGCTTGACTCCCTCCAGAGTCTCGATCATCCCGATCATCTTGGCATTTGCATGAGCCACATCCCCAGCCACAGCAGCCGCGGGCCTTGCGATGACGTCTGGGGTAGCTCACCCGCTAAACCACCTCCGCTAAGCTTGAAGCTTGTAAGCTTGCGGCAGCCGCGACATCATCATGAGCGTATCCTGGGCTTTGGCTGCTGCCTTGATGTCGAGCAACTGACTGCTGGGAAGCACTCCAACCCCAACACACCAATCTCACCAAAATGTCGTCTTGCTTTGGCTTCCGCAAACGCGGCGATGACCAGCAGCCGTTGCTGCCCCAGTACAACGATGACACGGTCCTACAGGTGCGCGTGCAGTAAACAATGACGCGAGTAGCTGCTAACATGTGAACAGAGAGAGCTCCACCAGAAACTGCACTCGTATCAGATGATCCGTGCTCTGGGCAAAGGGTTCATGCCATCTAATGAGCAAGCCATCATCAACCTCCGGACGCTCCTTGCCGCCGACATTCTCAATCCGGATAACCCAGAGCTCAGCGACTCTGGACGGCTACTCGTAAAGTTTACCAAGCAGTGGCTGCATCAATTCATCGAGCTGCTGCAGCACAAAAACAGTGAGGACCAGATCCAGGACTTCCTCTGGTACCTCTCCAAGGCCCGCGTCGAAGTAGACGTCGCAGACATCGCACGCAGTGCCACTCGCTCCAAGGCTAAGGCCGACACATTTGCTGGTATGTCTAGCTAGCTCATACAAATCGATCACTACTGACAAGGGTATAGCTTACCAAAGTCTGCAAACCGTCGGCTCCCTCCTCCTTACGAACTCCGACTTCCGCATCTTCTTGTCGGATCTTAACACGGTTGGACGAGAGGTCTTTAAAGATACCGCCTTTACCATCTCAAATGTTGCGAAGGAGGTCGGTAAGAAGATCGAGCCTTCTGAGGCCGAACAAAAGGCACTCAAGGAGCCGGGCGCTGATGCTGGCAATGGCAAAGTCGTCTCATCTGAGGAGCTGAATGGCGAGGTCCAGGAAGTAGCAAAAGCCGTCGGATCAGGCACAGTTGAGGTAGCTCAAGCTACTGGCAGCAGCATTGCCGACAAGCTTCAGGGTGCTGAGGGCGACTCGTTGCTGTACAGATTGAAGAAGACAGTCACGAACCTGCGACAGAAGCGGGACTACTCTGACTCGGTCTCAACGCTATCACTGCTGCTTCAGAGATACGCCAAGACATACTCTCGCATGGCCGAGGAGGCAGTAGGGACAGTACAGAACGATGTCGACACTAACCGCGAAATGGACAAGGCTGTGAAGAACTTCTGGTTGCTCATGAGTTCCTTTGGCGATCGCAATGAGTGGAAGGAGCTTGAAACCCGCTTCCACACGCTTTTGGAGCATTCGAAGAGAGACCCGGCCTTTGAGGACTTGCTCATGGACATTGGTAACTCTCTGCAAAAGCTCCTGACTGACCCAGACTTCTTCGATCATGTAGACGAGAAGTTCCAAGAGCTTCGAAAGAAGTCAAAAGACGTTGACAGCGAGACGTCACTGCGCAAAGATGTCGATGCCTTCTTCGAGCAGACCCAGAAAACGTTCGCAACAGTGGCACAAGACGAGGATATTGCAAAGCTGGTCAAGTCAACATTCAGGATCTGGAACATCCTGTCGCCTCAGCACAGCTACACCAACACCGCACTGATTCAGGACGCCATCAATGTCTTCGTTCCAGTGATCATCTCGGCAATCCAGTATGTGCCCATCCCGCGACTGGAGATCTCTACTCCTGAAGTCGACCTTCTTTTGGAGAACCTCATCATCGAGCCGGGAAAGACAATCAACCACACATCCTTCCTGCCTTTCCGCTTCAAGGTCGAAACGTACAACGACTTTGAGTTGCGCAAAGCCCGGTTCCGTGTTGCTTCCAAAGCCACATCCAAGTTCACCATCAAGATTGACGGTCTCTCATTCCGCGCTGACGAGATTGGCTTTCTCCTACGTGCACACTCTGGGTTGCTTCGTCTCGCAGATGAAGGCATTGCCTCGTTCCAGATGGATGAGCGTGGCCTTGACATCCACCTCGACGTAGAAGTCGGCAAGGACAAGCAAGAACAGATCCTGACCCTGCGCGCTGTCCGCGTCAACATCCACAAGCTGAGCTACACACTGCGCAAGTCGAAGTTCAGCTTCTTCGGCTGGATCATGAAGCCACTCCTTCGCCCCGTCATCCGCAAGGTCATGGAGATGCAGCTTGCCAAGGGTATCGCTGATGCTATTCATGCCGGCAACCGCGAGCTTCTGTTTGCAAGGGAGAGGCTGAGGGCTACTCGCATCTCTGATCCTAACGACCTCAGGACCTTCTTCAAGGCTGTCCTCACCCGCCTCACTCCCGCAGATGACCCGGATCTGTACACTCGCGTTGGTGTTGCGGCGCCGGGCAAGGGCGTCTTTGCTGGCAAATACGCACCCGGCAGCGTCGTCAAGCTTTGGGAGGAGGAAGGTCGCCGCGCAACTGAGAGGATCGACGACTGGGACGAGGGCGGCTGGAGAAACGATGTGTTTGACATTCACACGCAGATGCTTTCTTGAGCGCTTCACGATATCTCTTTTAATGCTTTCTCTCGCACACTAGGGTATTGGCGTTCTGGGGGTTGCGGAATTATGGGTCTGTTTCCGTCACACAGCGACACAATACCTCGAAGTGTAGTATAACTAGCAAGCGTACATGCATGCCGCGTTCAATAGTGTAAAAATGTAACCGATATCCAACGCCTGCGCATGCCAATAGAGGAGTGACGCCTAACGAAACAGCAACCTCACATCTCCAACCAGCATACCCTCACTTGAGAATGCTCTCCCCCCTTCTCCGATCCTTCTTCAGAGGACTAAACGTAAACGCCTCCTCACTCAACATCCCAAACCCGCCACTGATCGGCCGACTCCCCCTGCCGAGGACGCTCTTCCCCAGCGCGCGCGCAGCAAACAATCCCTTCCCTCCTGTCGCACCTCCGAGCCCCACAGCTCGCGGTTGCGACGCGTCCTCGCCATCCTCCTCGGTGTCGAACAGCGTCTTCGCCGCCATAGCACCGAGTTTGCGCTTCTTCTTCTTCTCGACCGCTGGCTCTTCCGCGAAGTTGGCGAAGCTCATGAGGGATTTGCGGGGCTTGGACTTGGAGGAGTCTTTCTTGGCTTTGAGCGTCGGGGCTGTGGAGTCGTCTGCGTCCTTGAGGGGGATTTTGGTGGGTGCTTTTTCGGAGTCGGGGGAGGGCTCGGAGGCATCTTCGTCGACGGCGGCGAGGACCGACGAGAGGGCTGTCTTCTTGCGGGGCTTGGGGTTCGCTTTGACGGACGCGATTGGGGCAAGGGGTTTGCTGGCTTTGAGCTTGGGGGCTTTGATGGGTGCGGTTTCCTCCTCGGCGTCTTCGTCTTCTTCGATGATGGGCGAGCCTGCTGTGACGGTCGTGCGGTTGAGGAAGGGTGTGAGGGAAAAGTTTGATGTGTCGCCCGCTGCGGCTACGGAAGTGGCGCGCTTGAAGCGCTTTGCTGGTCCGTCTCCTGGGGTTCCAAGCTGGGTGTCTGGCTCGACAGATGCAGCGGTGCGCTTACGAATGTTCTTCATGCCCTTTGTGACTTCGGAGCCGGCCTTCGCGGGTGGCGCTGTCTGCGCGCGCTCGACACGCTCGAGCTGGGCTTCCTTCTCCTTCAGCTTCTCCTTAGTTGTTCGTAGCTTCTCTCGGAACGCGCTGAGCTTGTCGTCGAGAACGGAGTTACGGCCTTGGAGCTCGGCAAGAGTCTTGTTGAACTCTTTCTCTTGCTTCTTACGCTCGCGCTTCTCTTCATCGAGCTCCTTTTGTGCATCGCCAGCCTGGTCTGTCTGCTGAGAGGTCTTCTTCACAGCCTTCTCTGCTTTCTGGCGTGCCTGCCTTTCCAGTTCCAGTTCCTCTCGGAGTTGTTCGACCTCTCTAGTATCGGATCCAGCCTTCTTAAGCGTCTCCTCTGCCTTCACACGTAAAGCCTTTTCTTGCTCCAGCTCCTGGCGAAGTTCCTCTAGCGCAGCCTCGTTCTCCTCACCGCGCTTACTTGTTTTGGTGTCCTTCTTTGCAAGCTTCTCAAGCTTTGCCTCTAGCTTCTCAGTCGCTCGTTGTTGGGACTCAAGCTCCTTTTGTATCTTCTCGACGGCCTTCTCGGCATTTGTCACGGCAGCTTCTGCCTGCATGCGATCCTTCTTCTCAGAAGCGAGCTCCTTGCGGACTTCCTCCAGCTCATTGCGCAGCCCCTCATCTTGTTCCATCTTTCTTCCTTGCTTCGAAATGGTTCGGGCGGATGTTCGCTTCTCGTTTTCAAGCTCGACTTGCAGCGTGCTGAGTTGGCGTTGCAGGGACAGTTTCTCCGACAGAAGGCCTTGATTGGATTCGACTTGCGCGCGCAGGTGCTCGACCTCGGGACGGAGGGATGAGATCTCACGGGACAACGCAAGCTTTTCGGATAGGATCTTGTTCGAATCGGATGTGACGTTTTCCATAGCCTTGAGCTCGGCCTGTAGACTGTTAGCCACGGTCGGATTGTCGCAGGTATGCATGCGCTTGCCTTGAGATTCGCTATTTCCCTCAACTGTGTGCGAATCTGGTTTTGCGCCGCTTCACTTTCGGCTTTCTGCTCGTCCAAATTCAGAAGGGCCTCGTCTAGCGCGCTCTCAAGCTCGTCTGAGCGGGCGTGTTCCTCGTCCAGCTGCTCGTACAGATCGCTTTTGTCGCCCTCCAGGAGGCACTGGCTGACCTGCAGCTTCCGGATCTGCTCGTCCTTCGCAACGACTTCGACCGAGTGTTTGCTGCGCGCAAGGTCGATCTCGAGGTTTGCGCTACGCAGTGAGTGTTGGAGCTGGAGGGAGTTGGTGTCAGTGTTTATGTACACAGGCGCAACAACAACCCGAACAGGGTCCCGCTAGGCTCCACCGGACGTGCGCTCACTCACATCTTTGATCTCGTAGCTGTAGTCTATGACTGGGTCCACGGCGACAGCCATGGTGGTATTACTGTTTGAAATATGCGCGGAAGCTGTAGGTCAAGTGCGATTGTAGCGGAGCGGTGACGCGACTTGAGATGGTAAACAAAACACCTGATGCGCGGCAGCGTGGAGGATGACAGAACACCAACGCCCGAGTTTAGTATTTTAAAACTATTTACAGCCTGATGCATTTAGAAGTTTAAATTCCTTTTGATCGCATTGAGTTGGTATTTCGTTCCCGCCAATTTGACATGCCTTTGAACATCTCGCTGCATCTTGAAGGTGCTCTTGGATCCCTGCAGGTCTTGGCGAATTACGCATGCGCCGGAGGCCACGTTAAGCATCGTCGACCTCACTGACAGCAGCGCTCCCCCAAGCTCCACCCCGCCACGACCACATTTTCTGCCGACACAATGCGGTGGTTCCAGGTTCTCACAGCTTCGCTGCTGCCTTTCACAGCTCTTGCTGCCAAGAAGACTGGCGACAAGTTCACCGATGCCCGTGCCAAAACCCTCGACATCGGACGTCCGCTGAAGCTCGACGATGGCGGTTACAACTCATTGACTAAGGGTCAGAGGGACTTTTCGGTTGCCGTTCTGCTTACTGCACTCGATGCAAGGTTCGGATGTGTTCTCTGCAGAGAGTTCCAGCCAGAGTGGGATCTGCTGGGCAAGAGCTGGACGAAGGGTGACAAGGATGGCAAGACAAGGACACTCTTTGGGACTCTGGACTTCGCAGATGGAAAGGCCACTTTCCAATCCGTACGTTCACCTCTCGGATAATGGCAGTGGCGCTCAATGGCTAACCATAGGCAGCTTCAACTTCAAACCGCTCCGGTCCTGCTCTTCTTCCCTCCTACTATCGGCCCCAACGCGAAGCTCGATGCGCAGCCGGTCCGCTATGACTTCACATCTGGGTAAGCCATGCTCAGGGATCATCGAAGCTCTCACACTAATACCTCACAGCCCTCAAGCTGCCGAGCAAATCCACGCATGGGTCTCCCGCCAGCTCCCCGCAGACGTTCCCAAGCCTAAGATCTCGCGTCCTATCAACTGGGTAAAGATCATCTCTGTCACTACCGCCGTACTTGGAGGTGTCACTGCCATCGCCGTTGCCGCTCCCTACATCCTCCCTCTGCTCCAGAACCGCAACCTCTGGGCTGCCTTCTCTCTGATTGCTGTCCTCCTCTTTACCTCTGGCCACATGTTCAACCACATCCGTAAGACACCCTACGTACAAGGTGACGGCAAGGGCAGTATCAGCTACTTCGCCGGTGGATTCAGCAACCAATTTGGTCTCGAATCGCAGATCGTTGCCGCCATCTACGGTGTGCTGGCGTTCGCGACAATCTCGCTTGCTCTTAAGGTTCCCCGGATTGCGGACTCAAGGGCTCAGCAGTTTGCTGTATTCCTGTGGAGCGGCATCTTGCTCTGCATGTACAGCTTCCTGCTCAGTGTCTTCAGGATGAAGAACGGCGGTTACCAGTTCTGGCTCCCTCCGTTCTAGGCGATGAAGAGAAGTCAAGGAAGGGACGTAGTCGATCCAATGTAAACCAGTGAGGCAGGGAGGAGACCAGCGCCTGCGCGATACAGAAGCTGCTGGAGGCACAATGTACGACCTGCGCAGCGCACGCACGGTAAAAGGCGTTTGGGTCCATCTTAGTATAGGGGCGAAACGTCAAGTCCATCAGTTGCCATATGTCATCAATTCATACTTTTCCAAACTTGATGTCAGCTGCACGCCATCGTCACAGACGCCACAGCAATTCAGCGATCTGCTCACTGCTTGCCCTCATAATCCCTAGCCCACACACTCTTGAACTTCTCCTTGTCCACGGCAAACTCCAACAGATAGTCCCTCTCCAAATCGTGCGTCCTCCTTCCAAGCAAAACCAAGCTGTGCAGCGGCTTGCCCAGATCGGCATCACACAGCTCCTCAAGGGTACCGGCAACAATCTTCTCATCCTCAGCGCCCACTCGCGCAACGCCCACGGCCAGCGACTCGCGGCCATACACACCCTCCTGCTTGACGTCCTCCTCAATCTCCAGCATCTGCTGCGCGCACTGCGCAACCGTCATGTAGCGCGGCGGCTCATAGATCTTACGCCCGCGCGCCATGTTCTCCAGACTCTGCTCCTTGACCTTGATGTCCAGCAGCACCAACGTGTGCAGCCCGATCTGCACGTTTTCGGCGATGCGGTCGTAGAAGGAGGCAGGCTTCCAGTTATCCAGGAAGAAGACCATGGATACAGTCTGCCCGAAGTTGTAGAGCTGCAGGCCCGTTGTGCCGATTGAGGTCAAGATGGAGGCGTTGGGGACGGAGCGTGTGGGGATGGAGAGTTCGCGGGCGCGCAGGACGAGGTCGGTGTGTGTTGTTGCTCTGGAGGGTGTCAGACTGGTCTAGTGCATGCTCGTCTTCATGTGTAGAGCAGCATATATGGCGTGGAAAGGTAAATGCAGAACCTACCCAAATGGATCGCCCACAACAAGGAATGCGACATCGACTTTGTCCGCGTCGGCGAGGATATCGTCGCTGGAGGATTCGACCATCTCACGGTCGGCAATGATTACAGAGCGGCCATAGAACGATTCCTACTGCAGCATGATCAGCAATGCCCTTACTCAACTCACATCACACTCACAAGCGCCTCCTTCTCCACGAGCAACACAGCCGTGTACGCCTCGAGATACACGCGCTCGGCCTTCTTAACAATCTCAAGGCCGCGAACAGTGATGTCCTTCTCATCAGCAAGACCGAGTCCTACAAGGTACAGCATATTTGCGAATCGTCGTGCAATCTATAAAGGTTGGGCGAGCTTCGGTGGGGGACTTTGACGAAATTCAAAAGTTCGCGGGGCAGCGGGCTTGCGCTCGTAGGTAGGGCTGAAGTGGCAGGGGTGTGTCGCGCTAGAGCTCCCTCACACCGCGCGCGCCTGCGTGCGACAATCCATCAGTTGCGCCGGGCTTGCGCATCGACTCATTCTCCGAGGGTGCTGCTTGAGGGACGTAGGCGCAGTTTAGGTTCAGGCAGAGAAGCCGTTTCTCGGCTTGATCGCACTGCAGTGACGATTCTTGACTGCGACTTCGCATTTCCCTCCACGTGAGCGTTCAGGATGGCGGACAAGGACAAGATGGCGAAGTACCGGACGGAGATCCAGCAGGTCAGTATTTTCACGTCCAGTTTCTTCTCTCTGTTCCTTTGTTGGCTTTCTTCAGTCCGGTCATTCATATTTCTCGTTTTCTCTTGTCAGTCCTTCATCTTTCCGTTAAAGGAGCACTCTGTCAGAAGGCGTCAAACACCTACCATGGACTCGGAGAAACCATGACTGTGTGCTTACATGTGGTTGGATACCCTGTCTATTCTATTGGCAAAAGTTTTGTCGCGTCTCAAGTTCACTCTGCATGCTTCTCTCAGTTGCGTCTCCTACAAGGAACACAGTCATGTCCATGAACTTCTCCACGCCGTTCTCTCTACTCTCAAAGCACAATATTAGACTTTCCATACTGATATATTCAGATGATGTTCGTCTCTGGCGAGACCGGCGAACCTTCACCTGAAACTACCACACTGATCGAATCCATCGTGCAAGACCAGGTCCAACACATGCTACGCGAATGTACCTCCTTAGCTACCCGCCGAGGCAGCAAATCCATCTCTACCGACGATCTATTCATGCTAATCCGCCACGATCGCGCCAAAATCTCCCGCCTCCGGCACTTCCTGCAGTGGAAAGACGTCCGCCGCTCCGTTAAGGACAGCGACGACAAGGGTGGCGACGCAGGCGCAGACGTAGGCACCGGCGACGCCGACCTGGCCGCGGGCGTCATGGGTGGAGGACCAAGTGGCCCTGGGCCCGAAGCAGGCAAGAAAGCAAAGCGCGCAAAAGTCGACCTAGTCTGGGACGTCCACAGTTTCTTCACCGAGTTCCCACCGCAAATGGACGACGTGGAAGACGAAGAAGAAGAGGAAATGAACTTCGCCACCCTCCAACGCCTGAAGAACGCAGACGAACGCACAAAAAACATGACTCGCGAGGAGTATGTCCACTGGTCCGACTGCCGTCAAGCTTCGTTCACATACCGCAAGGGCAAGCGGTTCAAGGAATGGGCGGGCTTCGGGCTGATTACGGACTCGAAGCCCAGCGACGACATCATTGACATCCTCGGATTCCTGACGTTTGAGATAGTGCAGACACTAACCGAGGAGGCGCTGAAGGTCAAGGACGCAGAGGATGCGTACAAGAAGAGCACTGGCGGAGAGCAGAATCGGTTGAAGCGGAAAAGGGAGAGGGGCCTGTTCGATCCGCCCGAGGAGGCGAGAGAACCTGTTCAGCCCGGTCATGTGCAGGAGGGGTACAGGAGGTTGCAGAGGGGGAACAACAAGAGCAGGGCCATGCTGAACTTCACGAGGAATGTGCATCGGGCGGCGTTGAGACTTGTAAGTGTTGGTGATCCCCAATAAAGAAGTAGTTTACTGACATTGAACAGATTTGAAACTCCAACCTCACTGGTCATTGCTATAGGAAGGCGTTCGGGAGCTTTCGATATCCATAATCTGGCGACGTGGTGTCTGGCGTATAGTCAATGCTTATGTGTTAGATGTCTCCTTAACAAGTGTAAAGCTTCGACAAAGGCTCAGGTCGTGGTCGAGCTAGTGGCGAATATAGTTAAACAACACATCAATTCATCAAAGACTTGGGACAGTAAGAAAGAAGATTAACTCCAAGATTGACCACTCGTTTCTACTATGCCGATGCATCCTATCCCTTTTTCATGGACATTCATAAGCATCGGGAGTTCAGAAGAGGCAGCCTTGTCAGTCGGGTATGCAGCATGGAGAAAAGTGCTCGTTTGCAACCCAGACGTACATGAAACATGACCGCATATGCCGAGATAGAAAGGAGATTTACGCCCTCCTTTAACCCTGAAAAGACCCACGCCGGTTGTTTATCATGTCGTCCGTCTACTCGTCGTCGCCCAGCTGAGCAGTGCGCTTCTGCTGCACGCGCTCCTGCCTCCTCTCCCTCGCGGCCTTGGTCTTCGCGCGCTTGGCATCCATCTCCTCCTTGATAGCCCGGTCGCGAGCCTTCTCGGCCTTGGCCTTGTGGATCTACGCTGCGTGTCAGTAACCGGACGCTGAGCGGGGATGACAAAGTCATGATGTCATGTCAGAGTGGACGTACGTGCTCAACGAGGGCACGCTTGTGCTTGAAGGTGTTACCCTTGGAGAGGAGGTACAGCTCGTGGTAGAGGTGCTTGTCGATCTTTCCGGCGGCGCGGTACTTGACCAAGAGACGGCGGAGGACACGGAGACGGCGCATCCACAGGACTTGGCTGTGTTCCGTGTCAGCAACAGTTCCAGGTGCGTCTGCTCACCGCACTCTGCGATGTCGAGAACTTCATTTCGCGTGCGGTGGCCGGGTCGGTAGTGCATACCTGGGCATACGGGCGTCCTTGGTACCCTTCCTCTTACCGAAACCACGGTGACGGCCGATGCGGCGGGCGGCGTTCAGCTCACGGGCACGGGTGCGCGAGTGCATGGTGACGGGCTTGCGGATGATGAGGCCATCCTGGACGAGCTTGCGGATGGTCTGGCGAGAGTTGGCGTTGGCAATCTCGCTGGTCTCGTTGGGGTCGAGCCAGATCTTGCGCTTGCCGCAGCCGACAACGGAGGCCGCAAGGCGCTTCTGCGTGCGGAGGTTGACCCTGTTAGACACTTCCGTCAGCACTCTGCTTGCGTAGTGTGGTGTTGGCGGCGTTGAGAAAGATTATGCAAAGAGGGGTTCGCCACTCCTCGAAGCGCTCTGGGAGCAGCACCGCGAGTCGGGCAGGGCGTGGGACAATCGCAATTGCTTCTCGATCGATGCGTGTGTGGTATGCGGCCGGGTTCCTTACATTTTCGATGATGTTGTCGACGGTGGTCGTGGGTGAGCTGCGGGTTAGTACAGAGGCGACTGAAAGGAAGTCACGAATTCCTGTGGGCAGGTGCCATAAGCGAGCCGGCAGGAGCGAGCCAAGCCGCGCACAGGCCACCACCTCCTCTCACGTGCATCATCTATTACGCGCCGAAACACAGTTGTTTCGCGGTGCATTGCAACTGTTAATCGTCTACTGCGAGTCGCTTGCAGTTGCTCGTTGGTATCCATTAAACTTTCTTGTTATACAATTGCTTTGCATTGCCTGCGCGCATAGTTATTGCCGTTTGCTCCTCGACTTAGTGAACACTGGGACGTGCACCAAGCGGATTTGCATGCACTCCATAACTTGCTGCTGCAATGCATCTCTCGTCTTGATGGTCAATACACCGTGGTCGTGCTCACACACGTCAGCCCGGGTGTGCTCAGAGTGACTCATTATCCCCGATCGTCACAAGCTAGGCTCGTAGCGTGCCGCAGAAGTTGTCTTGTCTGTAGTAGCGGAGATGCAGACCAGTAGAAGTCAATGGAACATGGCGAACGTGGGAGATTTTAGCTTTGGCAAATGTACCAAAAAGCGCTCTGTAGCTGATTGACTGTCGCAAAGTGGCGTGCTTGAGGAAGATCCTCCAACCTCACACGAGCTCCCAGAACAGTGTCCGCATTTATACAGGGTCCTGCAGGCAAATTTAAGAACGCTCTCGCAGTCCTTGGTAAGTGTGCATTTGGTTTGCTTCTAGCTACTGCAATTTGAGGTCTTCTTCGCTCAACACACCGTACAGCTTTTCAATCTCCTGCCCGATGACACCCAGATCATGCGCCAGCTGTGCAGTCACCAAGGCTGTGCAGTACGTCAGTAAAAGCCTCATCTACAGGTACCGGGCTGGAGTGACTCACCGTAAGCATACAACAGCTCATAATCCTCGTCCTTGGCTATGACCTTGCCGAGTCCTGTTTGCCTAAATTCGAACACTTTCGCAAGCAGTCGATCCCTTGTGTGCTCTACGTTTGGCAAAACGTCGTTCAACGGATATGCCAACTTCATCGAGGATGCCATGACTGTATACATCAGTTAAGCCGGTTGGTACACGTGACAGAGTTGAGCTTACCAGAGAACAAATGGCTAATTCGCCAACTGAGTTCGGTCCACTCTTTTCGTGTATACTTCAGCACTTCTTTCTCTCCTTCAGAAGCCTTGAGATCTTTCAGTATGATGACATTCATAGCATGCATACTATCCAGTATGCGGCTTGTTGCACCCATAATGACCTTGAAGCTTTTAACGGGAAAGGGGCCTCTCAGCTCGAATTCGAATGTCGCAGCGACACACAAGGATTCCAGGTGGCTCAGGAAGCGACGTAATTCGAACTCTTCGCGCTCACTCATGTAAGAGTAAGGTTTGTGGGTGTCGCCCAGGTTGGCCTCCAGCAGCGTCTTGAGCGGACCTCGCTTCCAGATCAAACCCATCTTGAGCCAGAGCAACGAAGTACCCTTCTTCAGTTTTCGGCGCGCAGATATAGGCCAAATGAGTCTGGTTACTATAATACCCCAGATACATCCGGCCATGACAGCTACCACACGATGCAACACTATCTCCCATATTTCAGGGGAAATGCCTCCCTCGTCGCTGTCGTCTTCGTCTTCATCTTTAACCGAAAGCGAGTAGGCATATAGAGCTGACAAGTTGTAGGTTAGCAGGATGAAACGGCCCATTGGTCCTTTGCCTTTGCCAACAATGATGTAAAAGCACATCAGCGAAACGAGCCAGCCAAAAAAGCCAAGTACGAACGGGTTTTCGTCAGCCACAATCCAGGCAATAATGGCATATACAGCCCCAAGACAGGTACCGAAGAATCGCTGGAACCCGGTCGTGTTGGATGCACCGATAGTCATCGAACACACCAACATGTAGGATAACAACCCCCATTCTCCGCGCCAATGCCCGTAGAGTTCCCGTGTTGGTTGAATGAACGCCCACATGGCATATAGTACCGCACCAATGCCGACTTTAACAGCATATTTCAAATCGTCTCTTCTGAAGACAGACAATGCGACCCAGATGCGATATGACAGTGGTTGCTCTTTCTCGGATTTGTAAGGATCGCCACGTGTAGACTTGCGGTAGATAGGGTTGTGAATCTCATGTGAGCCCCCTGGAGTTTGGTTGGCGCCTTCGTCAAGCAAACCTGAGTTTTCTGTATTCCTGTTCAGTATATTCGGTTATTCATATGTCATCGCAAGGCCTTACCGAAATCATCGCCATCTATCCGTTTGTCTTTGCGCCCTGTTTGCCAAAACTTAAGCCATTGCCAGCTTCTTCTACGCGGATAGCGATTAACATTTGTCTTGAGTTCCTCAAGTACGTCCAGAAAGGTCACCATGTCTTCAGCAAAGTCTTCCAACGAAGAACTGAAGTAGCCACAACTTGCTGCCACCTCTTCGAAGTCGGCTGCAATGGCCGCTGACCCAGTCTTACTGGGTATTTTCGTCTTGTATACGACGTCAAGGGCCTCGCGCTTGGCATTCGAAAACAGTGCTTTCGCATCCACAAGACTGTGTCGAAAGTGCTCATTAATGGTCATATTATACTCCGGCCCAGGTCCAAAAGGAAGTTCTGAGAGCACTTCGCGAAGTGTATAAGTCAACGATTTCTAGTCACGTCAGCAAGCGTTTCGATTCCATTCTATTGACTTACCATAGGAGGTCCCAAATGCGCAATAAAGACAGAGAACATGTCTGCAGGGGTCAGATTAGACTGCAAAAAACTTGGCAATCTAGACGGTCGATCATGGTTGGTGGACTCGTCGTCTGATGCATCAGCTGAAGGCTGCACCGACGGCTCGCCTGTTGTAGGCTCAGGGACTTCATCGATGGAAGCAAGAATACTTGTGCGTCGTTCTGTATGGCTGAGACTTGGAGAAGGTAGCTGAGGTGGACTTTGTGACAGGGCATGCTCAGAGAAAATGGACGATGTTACTGTGCCATTCACAGGCATACCCTCAGAAGGCGTGCCTGTAATCGTGTTGGATTGAGCGAGCAGTGTGAACTGTGTCTCTGCGGCACTCCTCAAGCCACCAATGCTCTGCATGAGCTTTTCAAGACATTTGACAAGCCGTGCGCTGATCTTGTATTCTTCCTCTGTGCCGAGCACATAGTGTTCGAATTTGGCTTCGCCAAGGTTCTTCACTAGTGTTTTGTATGTTGCCTGGCTCTTGTTGGTCGTCCGTACGAAAGACTCATTTCTCAAGTCTTGCTCGGCGCCAGACAGAAAGCTGCGGGCAATGGCGTTAAGATTCTCAGCCATTGCATCGGTTGACTGAATGAAAGTATCACGATATTCCGTTCGCGCCGAAGTTGGTCGGACTAGAAGAGCTACCGCTGCTGATGCCGTACACCCCATGATGATCATCTTCAACACTTGCCAGATCTTGGCGTATGAAAAGGTTGCATTCTGTACAGCTCCTTCTTTCGTCAACACCGTGATCAAGGCCAAAGAAGTCAAGGAACAGGCTACGTTGACTAGCGGATTGCCCAGTTTGTGCTTGGTCCAGCCCACGAGTCCTAGACCAGCTCCACAAAATACTACTATGACGATTATATGTCCAACGACGAGGAGGTGGTGGTGCCCGAACCAGGCGGATACTGCCATGCTGGAGAAGGACACGAAGGCGGCATACAAAAAGGCGGCGAACGCTAATATGACGGCCTCAATCATACTGCCAGCCGAGCGTGCGGGATGGAAATAGACCGTTATGGTAGCAACCATGTGCTTTCCGTCGTTCTTGCCGAGCAGGCCAGCAATCTGAGGCACGAAGGTAGCCAAAGAGCCCAGAATGTATGCCAGAGAGCACTTTAAGATGCCAATGCCGGTCGGAGAGGTGGCGTATGCGTAGGCTTGTCGTAGTTGGAACTTGAGTTCCTCCCAAAGCCTCTCGATTTTACCCAGTTGTCCATGTCGCGTATAGTCGAACTGACCAGGCGCAAGCAGGAACTCGGAAGATTCAGTGTTGCGGTGGGAGGATCGTCGAAGGGTAAAGTTTCGTCTGATGCGCTCGCCGGTCTTCGGCTGGATCATCGTGACCGACCGAAGCTATAACATCTTGTGAGCTGATTGCATCGCGAATGCGCATTCAAGCATGCTTACAGCGGGCCTCAAATAGCGGCGCTCGGCCGGCGTCTGCAGAGACTCAGTCATCGTTGCGTCTCGATGGTGCCAGATTCTAATTAGCTGTTCCGAACATCGTGGAAGGGTTGAGGGACAAAGCCCCGCGCGGTGATGCTGTGCAGTTCAGGTGATGTCGACGCAGGCGCGACGGTGAACCCTGCACGTCCAGGCTGGCTGACGTCGATTGGGCCTCAGCCACCCTCTTTCTCATCCTGCAGATGTGGAAACCAAATGCACTATTGGTCATGACAGACAAACTTGTGGACAATGTCATTCGAAATCACCTCTATTGAGAGCCCAAGCAAGCACATGCCTGTCTTCGCGTATGGCAATGCTAAACATCGAACGCGGTACCCGTGCTGGCGGGGCGATGACCTTCCCATTGGCGGACCAGCGCCCACCGTAGAACCTCTTCGAGCTCCACCTTTGTCTTCCTTTGTCACTTCCACAACATCCGGTGAAGCGACTGTGAGAAACCACAATGGAGGACTTTGAAGAAGCAGATGAAATGGCTGCCATACTCGGGTTCTCGCAATTTGGTGGTACCAAAAAGCGCAAGTTCGATCA